>JAODAL010013650.1:0-90405 GCA_025379985.1 Phyllomedusa bahiana | reverse complement strand
CACTATATGGTCACTGTAGGCGGAAATTATAGTCTTCAGAGTGTTACAGTGATGTACATGTGGGGGTTGGTTTTGGTCAGGGTTGGCAGGATTATTTGATCCTTAAGTGTTAATAGTTTTGGGTCTTGGTTTTGTAGGAGTGTTTTTTAGTAACAGTCATTTGTCTGGTAGATTTGCTCCTTTGTATCGGTGGATTATTTGGTGACTGTTATTTATAAGGTATTTCACTGTCATATGGAGGGGAGCTATTTTGAAAAAGCTAATTTGTCATTGTGCAGTGACTGCTGAGGAGATGGACTGGAGCTGGACCTGGCGCAGGGGTGAGAGGAATTAGTGTGGGGGGGCATTTTTTGGGGAGTGAGGGGGGCGGCACCATTGGCTGTACTTGCCTAGGGCACCAAAATGCCTTGTCCCGGCCCTGATCGTACCCCCTAGTGGTTAAGTACCCTAGGACAGGGGCCCCCAACTCCAGTCCTCAAAGCCCACCAACAGTTCATGTTTTCTGACTTTCCTTAGCATTGCACAGGTGATTTAATTATTATCAGGGCATTCCCTGGGAGATCCTGAAAACATGACCTGTTGATAGGCTTTGAGGACTGGAGTTGGGGAACACTGCCCTAGGGGGGCTCAATGTAAAAGTAAAAAAAAGAATGTTTTAAAGTATAAAAAAAAATCAAATAAAAAATTCAAATAACCCTTCTTTTCCTGTTTTACAAATAAAAAAATAAAATAATAAAAAGTTACATATAATTGGTATCGCCACATCCAGAAAAGTCCTGTCTATTAAAATATAACATTATTTATCTGGGATGCTGAGCACTGTAGAAGAAAAAAAATTCCAAAAGGCAAAATTGGGTTTTTTGTTCATTTCACATCCCATAAAAACTTAAAGAGAATGTGTCATCAAAAATGACTTATTGTTTAACTCACATTTTTATGTTCAACACATTTTTTAAAAACATTTTTTTTTTTTCCATATCACTTTCAATATTTTTTAATAATTATGAAGTCCTGCAGTTTTCACTTTGGCCACTAAGCCTAATAATTGTCTGACACTTCCTGTTCTGTACAGAAAGATTCTCAGTTGTCTGCTCATTATCAGCTCAAAGAGGGTCAAACTGAAAGGAGACACTAGTGTGAATAGATAACACAGGATCCACCAGTCACAAGAGGAGATAGTCACAGTTCACCATTCACCTCCCTGCCCCAGTGACTTCTTCCCAGGTCCCCAGAGCATGACTAGAAAAAACTTCCTATTAGAAGTGAATGGACTGAGTCAGTCTTAAGTCTCCCATGGCAATGAAGCTTACTGTAAAGCATTCTCTCTGTTAAAGAGTGCAAAACAAGGGGCCCAGTGGCCAAAGTGAAAACTGAAAGACTTAAGCTTTATTAAAAAATATTGAAAGTGATATGAAAAATTAAAAAAAACTAAAAATTCCTAAAAAAATGTGTTTAACATACAAATGGGACTTAAACAATGACTAATTTTTTGATGACACATTCCCTTTAAATAAAAAGTGATCAAAAAGTTGCATCCATCCCAAAATGATACCAAGAAAAAGTACACTTCATGCCACCTCACGCACATTCATTGGTTACAGTAAAAAAAAATTATTGGTAGCAGAATATGGTGTTGCGAGCCAAATTTAAAAGATAGAAATTGTTTACATTTTTTATGCTAACAAAACATAACGAAATCCCTACATATTAGATATTGTCAAAATCATAGCAACCTGCAGCATACAGATGACACATCATTTATACCAAAAGAGTAAACACCATAAAAACAACCCCTCCTCCCCCAAACATGGCGCAAGTACATTTTCTTTCACATTTCGCTCCACTTAAAAATGTTTGTGGTTTCCCAGTATATTGTGGTTTTCCTCATATATCTTTGTAGTTGAAAAAATAAAGAAGTTATGGCTCTTGGAAGCCAATGAGAAAAAAAAATAGATCCATATTATAATGACCGGCTGTCAGGAAGGGGTTCAAAACAAAATCCCAAAACTTAAAGGCAGACATGTTTGGTTTTTTTTAACCCACAAATGGTACCCTTTCATAGACATATGTCTTTTTCAATCAAACTTACTAGGTAACTATCGAATTAAATGGTAGCATTAAAAACTACACAAAATCTAACCTATTTTTCTTTTCAATACACAGAGCACAGAATAAGGGCTCTGGAGGAAACAAGCAGTGACTAGCCCAGGGACTTTCAATAGCAAAGACTTGGCCAATAGCCAGTCCTGGGTAACACAGCAGCATAAAGAAGACATAGTATTACTGCTAAACAAGTACAAAAGGTACTATTTACATTTAACATTAAAACCGGATCTCCTGCTTCCAAAGAGGGATTGAGCATAGCAGTGTTATAGATGTGGCCAGGTGCCCATTGCAGGATTCGTCGAGTCACATCCTGCTACTTCCTTCCGTTGGTGCTCAAGGAAAAGATTTCAACATGCACAATGGAGGAGAAGAAATAGATTATGAAGACTGCACTGGATAACACACTGGCATCAACAATAAAGGGCTGCCATTGTCTGTCTCTAAAATCAAGTGTGAAAATGTGCTAGGATTACCATAGGGACCTTTGTTCTTGAAAGCTATGTTGACTGTGTAGGATAGGCAAAGTACACATTACTGAGATTATACGCCTCTCCCTGCCCCCTCACCAATGATTAGCAGCTGCTGACTTATGTGCCTGTATTCACAGAGGTCGTTATTCACTTGTTTAGAGGCCGGGGAAGTTTTATATATTCTTTGTTATTGGCTAGTAAACAAACAGTGTCATATTTGTTGTGCAGTTTAATATAACCTAGCTGACCCATCATAATTGTTTCGCTGTTAAAGAAGAAAGAGATGTAGTGTAAACATGTAATTTATTGATAAAATACAGGATCGTAACTAGGGAAGCCTGGGTACCATAGCAAAATTTTGGATGCTCCTCTCCCTGGCAAATCCATCCCCCGACCACAAATATAAACCAGTATCTCTTAATTATAGTCAGGCAAGGATAATACAAGGAGCAAATACTTCACTATATATATCATCATCATACTGCTACAAAACAAATCCCACTATACCAAGACGAACATTACCAATAACCCTACTACATGAGAGCTCAATTATATCGCCGGGATATGACCACAAATTACCACCATATGTGACTGAATAATACCTCTATACCATGGGTCCCCAACTCCAGTTCTCAAGGCCCACCAACAGGTCATGTTTTCTGGCTTTCCTTAGCATTGAACAGGTGATTTCATTATGCTGCACAGGTGACTTAATTATTATCAGTGCATTCTGTAGCATATCCTGAAAACATGACCTGTTGGTGGGGCATGAGAACTGGAGTTGGGGAACACTGCTCTATACTATTACTAAATAAAGATCAGTATGCAAAGACCAATATTACCTCCATATAATGACCATATAGTAGTATATGCCAGTTGTACACAGACTCTGCAGACTGTATATTACCTCCATACAGTGGCCATATAGTGGTAGATACCAGTGCACACAAGGCTCTGCAGACTTTATATTACTTCCATACAGTGCCCATATAGTGGTAGGTACCAGTTGTACACAGACTCTGCAGACTGTATTTTACATCCGTACAGTGACCATATAGTGGTAGATTCCAGTGCAAACAGGCTCTGCAGACTTTATATTACCTCCATACAGTGCAGATACAGTATAGTGGTAGGTACCAGTTGTACACAGGCTCTGCAGACTGTATATTACCTCCATACAGTGACCATATAGTGGTAGATTCCAGTGCACACAGGCTCTGCAGACTTTATATTACCTCCATACAGTGCAGATACAGTATAGTGGTAGGTACCAGTTGTACACAGGCTCTGCAGACTGTTATTTACCTCCAAACAGTGACATATAGTGTGTAGATTCCAGTGTACACAGGCTCTGCAGACTTTATATTACTTCCATACAGTGACATATAGTGGTAGATATCAATGTATACAGGCTCTGCAGACTGTATATTACCACCATATAATAAATACATAATGGTACATAACCAGTCTACACAGACTCTGCAGACATATAAGCTATTACAGTGCAGTTACATCCAGGGATGCACAAATTATATCTTCTCTGATGAGTCATTCACTTTTCCTTTTCTTCTGTATCCAATCTAGACCACCATGATGACTTCTCCCGGCCATGACTCATCTCTTCAGAATATGCACACAAATATCTCAGAATCATCACTTTTCCAGCACCTCCCTTACTGTCTCCCACCTCTGTACAAACTTCCCATGGGTAAAAAAGAGGCCTTATTTTAGAGGCACAGTATCATAAGGGGTGGGGAGCAACAGATGACTAACCCTCTGAAGATTGTGCTACAGCTATAGCCTGTACCCCTCAGAATTATATTACCAGGTAGATAGGTAAGTAGGCAAGGCCCAGGTAGGTAGTTAGGCCACAGGTAGGTAATAAGACCCCTGTTAGATAGGTTGGTAGGTCCTATGTAGATTGGTGGGCCCCAGGTAGGTAGATAGATCGGCCTTAGATAGGTAGGTGGGTAGGCCCCGGGTAGGTTGGTTATTATGCCTCAGGAAGGATAGTAGGCAGGCTCCAGATAGGTAGGGTCCAGTTAGGTAGGTACATAGGCCCAAGGTAGTTATGAAGGCAACAGCTAGGTAGGTAGTCGGTGGGCCCCAGCTAGGTAGGTATGTAGGGCTCATGTATCCCTGTTCTCACAACAAGCTGCAGGCTGGCTTTTCCGAGTGAAGCAAGTGTAGACGACACCATTATATGACTTGATTGCGCTGCCTATGTCAGGCCATAAACCTAATAGGCTGAATAAATGGGCAGGGCGCTGGTGACGCTATGCTATGCTAGGGTACGTCCGGCAATGAACAGTAAGTTACAATAACTTACTGTTCAAGAAACATGCATGATAAAGGTTTATCTTGTTAGATAATCACAAAACAAATCACTGCAGAGAAAAAGTACTCAACTTTAATTTTAAAATAGTCCTAAATATTCAGTTAAAATTGCATACATTTCTTCATATATAAATTATCTTGAGGTGTATACAATTCAACTGTATATAAATATGTAATGGATAATGAAACCAAACCGACAGTTGGTTGAAAGGTGTATACTGGTGGTTGATGTCCTCAGTTTCCAATGGTAACCTGTATAATCAGTAGGTTTCAAAACAGTAGGCAAGAGGATATGTAGGGGACCAGATGGTCAGATGACACAGGTAAATACCTTCTTTCCCTTCACTTTCCCTAGACTTCCCCTACCTAACAGTGGGGTCATCACCCTGAAACATGCAGCTCTACTATATGTAATTCGCCGTAATTTGTAAACCACTACTTCTAATGGTGCAAACAAACCTATCCATCCAAATTAGTCCCGACGCGTTTTCCCCATTCTGAAAGAAAGGTTCCTCAGGGGACATGTTGAAAAAAAGTATTATTTTGAGGGTGATATCCAAATATATGGGGTAGATACCCCTATCAAAAGCTCAAAGAAACCACTCCACCCCTAATATGTTATGACACACAATGGCACCCTAAGATGATGAAGAGGTAACTAAACTTAGTTGTTCCCTCCTATTTATGCCCATTAATTTCCGCCCAGCTCCCAGAAATACCAATAAATATCCAACATGTAAACATAGTTACATAGTTAGTAAGGTTGCAAAAATATATATGTCCATAAAGTTGAACCAAGGGTTGGGGAAATGTGGGTGAAGGGAGGGAGATAAGGATTTTTTAAAGCTTAGTTTCCAGAACTGATGAAGGCTTTGACACCCATAAGGCGAGAACTAATCTGCTCTAAGGAAGATTTCATTTCTGATCCCAGAGTTGCCATCAGACTGCATCAAGAGTTTTATACTGCTACATACGTATTAATATTTTTTAGTTATCTAAGCCTTTCTTGAAACCCTCAACTGTTCCTGCTGTGACCAGCTCCTCAGACAGTCTATTTAACAGATTTACAGTTCTCATAGTGAAGTACACTTTTCTCTCTGAAGATTGGATCCTTTTTTCTCCAGCCAAAGGGAATGTCCTTTTGTCTTTTGAGGGGGCCTTACATGAAATGGTTTTTCCCCATACTTTTTGTAGGGACCATTTATATGCTTACATAAATTAATCATGTCTCCCCAGAGCCGTCTTTTCTGAAGACTAAATAAGTTTAATCACTTACCAATTCACCATATTGATCATGTATGTGGGCATTCTAGGCATAACACTGCGCATATCCAAAAGTTACTACACCACTGTAACTAGACTCTCTGGTCAACATTACTATGTTCGGGAAGATACATACATCTGGAACTGCTGAAACCTACTGCGCATGTCCAAAGGTGTAACAAGCTTTCAATAAGGACCTAACTTATGACTCTTAATCAGAGATGTCAATAATAATAAAATAGGCCGATGTGTATATTAAGCATTTATGGTGTTATTATTTGGCGCAAAATGGTAAGAGAATATGTTCATAAACTTTCTAGTGCCTGTATAGTGTCTCTTTGTAATTATACACTGAGACAGCGAAGAATCATATCAGTAATATATATATATATATACATACATACATACATTCATATGTGTATATCTCCAATATTATATCCCAAGACCTACAATACATCCTATGTCCTGGGATCAGGGGTAATGAGTAAACATACTCAATTCAGCATATCAAGTGATCCGGATGGCTCATATTAAATATCTCCATAATTGACTAACCCCAATAAGAGTCATAATTGGATACTCATCATAACACTAAAATGGATGAATATATTAACATTTATTCAATTACCCGGGAGAAAATCATGTTTTTTAAGTATTGAATGTTATATGAAATAGTAACAGGTGTCCTTACTTATTAATCAAAGATGATATAGAATACAAGAGGAGTATTCTATTTGGAGCTCAATGAGCATAAAATAATTGGTGCCCCAGGGACATATACAGTATACCTAGGATCCTCATTGGAATTTTCATTTTTCAAATAAATGAGATAATCCCATAGGTGTAACATACAAATAGGAAGGGGATATTGGCTCAAAAAATGTGTGATGATAACCCTAGTGCAGGTGCCCAAACAAGATTACCCTAATAATGATACTGTCACGTCAAGGGAGGTACAGTGAGCCCTGACTGGAACCCAGCCCACTGTCCCTGCCTACTTGACTTGCTGCACTAGCCGGCAGACGTCAACTGGGCTACAGCCGCTGCGCTGCTAGAGTGCGGGGGGCCGTCAGGAGGAGAATAGTCAGACAGTCCGGGTCAATACCAAAACGGAAACGCCAATGCCACAAATCAGAACCAGAGGGATAAACGTAAACAAGCCGGGGTCAAAAGCCAAACGGGAGCGAGGTACAAAATCAGAAGACAAGCCGAGGTAAGTAAACAAGCCAAGGTCAGGTACACAAGTAAACAGCACAATACAAATCACAGGAAAGCAAGGCAGCCAGGAAATTTCACAGGCGCCGCACTCAGCTAGCAGGGATTTTAAATGTGTTTCCCAGACACCGCCCCTGTAGCTGATTGGAGCGGCCTCCGGGTCCTCCCATTGGCTGGTGTGACACGCCCCCTGTCCTGAATGGCTGGGCGTCTGTCACTCACAGAGCTGCAGCAGCAAGTGTATCAGGGTGGGGTTGCAAATCAGCTGCTGCAGCCTGTTGATCCCTGCAGCCTGAGTGCAGCCTAGCCCTGACAGTACCCCCCTTTTAGGAGGGGCCACCGGACCCTTCCCTGGTCTGGGTTTGTCCGGGTGAGACTCATGGAATTCCCTCACCAGGCGATCAGCATGGATGGATTTTGCCGGAACCCATGATCTCTCCTCAGGACCATACCCCTTCCAATGGACCAGGTACTGCAGTGACCTTTGGACCTTACGAGAATCCAAAATACGGGCGACTTCATATTCTAACTCCCCCTCTATGCGAACTGGAGAAGGAGGTCTAGAGGGCGGAGTCACAGGCTGAATATACCTCTTAAGAAGTGAACGATGGAACACATTATGTATACGGAGAGAAGAGGGCAATTTCAGGCCATATGCCACCGGGTTAACCACCTCCTGAACCACATATGGACCTACAAATCGCGGCGCGAGTTTACCAGAGGGAACTTTCAATCGCAGATTTCAGGTGGATAACTATACTTTATCCCCAACCGCAAACCCTCTAGAACACAGACGCCGTCTATCAGAATTTTTCTTCTGGATGTTCTGGGTATGAACCAAGTTCTTCTGAACTTGGGACCAGACTGTGCACAGATCTTTAATGATAACATCCACTCCGCTGTGATCAGACGTAGCACTGGAAAATGATGCATGCCTAGAGTGAAAACCATAATTACAGTAAAATGGTGAGGTCCCAGACGAGCTACTATCCTGATTGTTAATGGCAAATTCAACCAAAGGCAAGTATTTTACCCAGTCTACCTGCTGATCAGATACATAACAACGGAGTTTTTGTGTTACCATTTGATTTACCCGAAACGAACTGAACCCCTCTGTCCGAAACAATATTCTCTGGTAACCCATGCAGCTTGCCACTGTGTTTGACCAGGAGTTCAGCAAGATTTTTGGACGACGGTAACCCCCTTAAAGGAACAAGATGGCACATTTTGCTGAAACGATCCACTACCACCCAAATAACTGTTTTGCCCTCCGAAGGAGGAAAGTCTGTCATAACATCCATGGAGACATGGGTCCATGGATGTTCAAGTATAGGTAGAGGGCATAGTTCACCAGGAGGACGAGTTCTGGGAACCTTAGCCCGAGAGCAGACTTCACAAGATGCCACATAGGCCTCAACATCACGAGGCAATGATGGACACCAGTAATTACGAGAAATTAGCTTTTTTGTGCCAGACACCCCAGGATGCCCAGATAACACGGAATCATGAAATTCTTTTAAAACTAGTAGCCGGAACTGAGTGGGGACAAAGACCTTCGAAATAGGACAATTAGCAGGTTTCATATCCTGGTGGGACTTAATCTCAGTGGCTAAATCAGGGGAAATAGCTGAGACAACAGTCTCCTTGGGCAATATGGGTGCCGGAACTTCCTGGGATGCATGGCTGGCACAGAAGCTTCTAGATAGAGCATCAGCCTTCACATCAGTATTGCCCAGTATGGTAGGGAGACATCTGTCAACACACCATTGTCCCTACCTGATTAATTCCCCTGAATTCCAGTCAAACACTGGGTTATGTTTCTGAAGCCAGGGCAGCCACAAAACCACATCAGCGGGCAGCCCCTCCATGATAAATAGAATACACTTTTCAATATATATGGCTCCGACCACCATCTCCAGCTCAGGAGTACAATGTTGGATTGTGCCCCGAGCTAGTGGAGTGGAGTGAATAGCCACAACCCGCAGAGAATCAGATAGCGGTTTCCAAGGTAGGCCTAGACGTTTGACGAAAGACATATCAACAAAATTAGAAGCTGATCCAGAATCCACAAACGCACTCCCAGAACCAGACAGCGACAAGTATGAAATCTTAACTGGTAGCAGCAATTTTTTGGATACAATATGAAATACCTGCTCGCCTAGGTGATCTTCCTGCCAATCACCTAGGCACTGGAGTTTTTCTGACCTGGTCTTCCTCTTGGAGCACTCCCTGATGCCGTGTCCACCTTCGCCACAGTAAAAGCATAATCCCTGGATACAACGAGAAGTCCTACGGTCCCTAGCAGCAGTGACAGTAAAAGCCCCAACTTGCATGGGCTCCTCTGGGTTTATATCGGGAACCGTGGGCGTATGGGTGACTATGGCGTGAACCACCGGGGAGGTAGCCTTCTCTCGACGTCTCTCCCTAAAACGTCTGTCCAGATGAACGGCTAATGCCATAGCCTCATCTAAAGTACCAGGGGTAGGGTAAGCCACCAATAAATCCTTCACATGGTCAGCTAACCCTAATCTAAATTGACATCTAAGAGCTGGGTCGTTCCACCCAGACGGAACACACCAGTGCCGAAATTCGGAGCAATACTCCTCCACAGTCTTTTTACCCTGCCTCAAGGTGGTCAGCTGAGCCTCGGCCACAGCTTCCCTATCCGGGTCATCAAAAAGTACCCCTAAGGCGGCAAAGAACCTGTCCACAGAAGACAGTTCTGGTGAATCAGGCGGTAACGAGAATGCCCACTCCTGGGGGGGACCCTGAAGTAGGGACATAACAATTCCCACCCTTCCCCGAGGTAAGTGGGCGGAGCTTAACATACAGGCGACATCCCTCTCTAAATGCCACAACGGCCTTCCTGTTGCCTGAGAAAATGTTAGGCAACTGGATAGGGGGCTCCACAGGAGGGGAAGGTATTGCAGGGACACTCTGATTTAGGGTAGACTCCTGCTGTTCTACCCTCAGCATCAGATCCTGGACTAGCTGGGTTAGCCCCTGCATCTGCTCTACCAGAGCTATCATGGGGTCCATAGTGAGGGTAGAGCAGTAACGGTTTTGGCCTGTGAAAATGTCACGTCAAGGGAGGTACAGTGAGCCCTGACTGGAACCCAGCCCGCTGTCCCTGCCTACTTGACATGCTGTCCTAGGCGGCAGACGGTAACTGGGCGACAGTCCCTGCGCTGCTAGAGTGCCGGGGGCCGTCAAGTGGAAGCATAGTCAGACAGTCCGGGTCAATACCAAAACGGGAACGCCAAAGCCACAAATCAGAACCAGAGGGATAAACGTAAACAAGCCGGGGTCAAAAGCCAAACGGGAGCGAGGTACAAAATCAGAAGACAAGCCGAGGTAAGTAAACAAGCCGAGGTCAGGTACACAAGTAAACAGCACAATGCAAATCACAGGAAAGCAAGGCAGCCAGGAAATTTCACAGGCGCAGCACTCAGCTCGCAGGGAGTTTAAATGTGTTTTCCGTACACCGCCCCTGTAGCTGATTGGAGCGGCCTCTGGGTCCTCCCATTGGCTGGTGCGACACGCCCCCTGTCCGGAGTGGCTGGACGTCTGTCATTCACAGAGCTGCCAGCAGCAAGTGTATCAGGGCGGGGTTGCAAATCAGCTGCTGCAGCCTGTTGATCCCTGCAGCCTGAGTGCAGCCTAGCCCTGACAGATACATAATGAGAAGGCTAATCCTCTAAGGTATCGTTTAATGAAGCATCCAAAATATAAGGATTGGTTGAGACCATGCAAACACCCCATACGGAAGATCCACTTGGTCTCTCTTCGTAAAATCTTTTAATCCCATTTTCCTCTGTGGAGATGGTAGAGTATCCCTTATTACACTAGATCATGAAACCCTAAAATTCCTGAACATGGCGTGCAATAGGGGTGCCCCTTTTATGTCTTACATCCCCAATGTGGTCACCTACCCTACTCCTAGGTGTAAAATTCCTTATAATTGGAGGCCACGTGTGTTGTTGTTTTAAAGGGCAGGCTATACAATTTGAAGGTGCTCAGAGACTTCCCATCTAGCCACATATCGCCACAGGTCGTTGGTGGCACATAGTGAGTCTGGACCAGTTTGTCCCTGACTGACCTTCCCCCGCAGTAGGTAACCAATAGACTAATTGGGATGTATCTCAATAGATCTGTATCCATAAGCAGGATTCACCAGTATTTCTTCAGAATACGAATGACCTCATTACTTCTATCATCATATGTAGCGATGATGCATGCCTGTTCAGATGATTCCTTATTCTTCTGCGATTTTGAATTAAGATGCGCTGTGTGGTTTTGGCTTGACGCATGATAGTATGCAGTCTTTAATAATCCCCTGGAATAGCCTCGATCCCTCAATGCCCATGCTTAATCCCAGAAGTCACCAATCCTAGAGCAGTTACTCCTGACACGGAGGTATTGGTCTTTAGGTATGCCTCATTTTAGGCTAATAGGATGATGGCTTTCCCACTGCAAGAGACTATTTGTGGCGGTCGACTTATGGTATATACTTGTTTTTATATTACCCACAGAATCTTTAGTGATTAATACATCTAAAAGGGTAATGTCAGGATACGTTCGTCTGGGCAGCCTTTCACCCATTTATTGCGACGACCTGCGAGGGTTAATAGGTCTGGACTTGGACCACACCCTGGGAGAGGTGCTGCTCCTGAGCCAGGAGTGACAGCTTTCAGGACCAATCGGAGGGCCCAGATGCCGCACCAATCAGCTGCGGGGGCGGTGTCCGGGCAGACCTTTTAAACCTCCCCAGTTCCTCCAGGCTTTGCCTGTCAAAGGTGTTCCCTTGTTGTTTCCCTTAGTCTTGTGTATTGTAGTCTTCCTGTGTTTCTGACCTCAGCCTGTTTCTGACTTTGCTTGTTGCCTCTGATTGTGTACTGCGCTCCTGACCGTGTTTGGACCCCGGCTTGTTTCTGACCTTCCACTTGGAGTACGTTTCTTGGCTTATCCGTTAATGCACCGTTACCGACCAGGACTGATTGACTCTGCGTTTTCCCTGACGGCCCTGCACTTAGCAGCATAGGGGCTGTCATCCAGTTGGGGTCTGCCTCCTAGGGCAGCACGCCAAGTAGGCAGGGACAGTGGGCTGGGTGGCAGTCAGGGCCCACTGCACCTCCTCTGACGTGACAGGCAAGCTATGTTTCTGAATCTCATAAATAAACCGCACACCTACATCATTGATGTTAAGATGTGTCACAAATGCCTCAAAGGTTTCCCTGGTTCCCTCTCCTGGTTGGTAGACCAGAGTGGCCTCCCACCAGCCCAAAAACAAATTTGCGTATGTGGGAGCACAAAGGGTTCCCATAGCTGTGCCCCTGAGCTGGTGGAAGCAAAAAACAAAATAGTTATGCCAAAGCACAAATTCAAGTAGCCTGACTACAAAGGCACGATGTCACTGATATTGTATACACCTCGTTCTAAGAAAATACAGTGAGGCAGCAATCCTGCAATCATGCAGAATGCTTCTGTACAGTGACTATATATCAATGGAAGCTAGAAGTGCTTGAGTATCCATCATGATGCCCTCCAATCTTTTTAATAGATGATCAATATAAATCCCCACGTTTTAGGTGATGGAGTCTATGCTTGATGCAAAAGGCCTGCCCTTGATGGGAGAAAAATCCTTTATGGACCTTAGGCAGTGCATAAAACATGGAGATTTGTGGGTTGGAGGGCATCATGAATTTAATCTTCATCTCGGAGATGAGGCCAGCATCTAAGTACTCAATCAATATCTGCTCCAGTTCATTGGAGAATTCATTAGTTGGGTCTTTGGGAAGTATGGCATAAGACTCCCTATTTTTTAGTAGGTGATTGCACATACAGTGCCATGCGAAAATATTCAGCCTTCTTGAACTTTTCAACCTTTTGCCACATTTCAGGCTTCAAATAGAAAGATATAAAATTGAAATTTTGTTGTGAAGAATCAACAAGTGGGACACAATTGTGAAGTGGAATTAAATTTATAGGATATTTTAAACTTTTGTAAAAAATAGAAAAGCGGGGCGTGCAAAATTATTTGGCCCCCTTAAGTTAATCCTTTGTAGCGCCACCTTTTGTTGTGATTACAGCTGCAAGTCGCTTGGGGTATGTCCCTATCAGTTTTGCACATCAAGAGACTGAAATTCTTGCCCATTCTTCCTTGGAAAACAGCTCGAGCTCAGTGAGGTTGGATGGAGAGTGTTTGTGAACAGCAGTTTTCAGTTCTTTCCACAGATTCTCGATTGGATTCAGGTCTGGACTTTGACTTGGCCATTCTAACACCTGGTTATGTTTATTTGTGAACCATTCCATTGTAGATTTTGCTTTATGTTTGGGATCTTTGTCTTGTTGGAAGATAAGTCTCCGTCCCAGTCTCAGGTCTTTTGCAGACTCCAACAGGTTTTCTTCCAGAATCATCCTTCTTCCCATCAATTTTAACCATCTTCCCTGTCCCTACTGAAGAAAAGCAGGCCCAAACCATGATGCTGCCGCCACCATGTTTGACAGTGGGGATGGTGTGTTCAGGTTGATGAGCTGTGTGGCTTTTACGCCAAACATATCGTTTTGGATTGTAGCTAGTGTTGAGCGATTGCGTTGGCTATCGAGATCGATCGATAGTCGATAGTCGGCCGCTATCGATAAGGTTTTTCGTAGTGTGAGCAGTCGATTATGGCGATGACCATTATAAAGTCTATGGGAGAGCAACAACCTTCATATTTACACCCAAACAAGGCTGGCAGAAGCTGAATTTTAACATCCACAACAGTCAATTGGATTCGTGCTTTCATCTTAGGCAACACCCCCCCTCCCCCCACCCCCCCCCCCCCCCCCCCCCCCCCCCCCCCCCCCCCCCCCCCCCCCCCACTTAGGTTATAAAAGTTACAGAAAAAACAGTCATCAGACATTTACTATTCCCTGTCTAGTACCACAGCCATGACCTTAAACCTGCATAACCAACAATTAAAAATTGCCAGAAGCCAGAATGATTTGAACCGCATCCTGTTACTGAATTCGGATCATTGAATATCCCTGTCCTGGAACGCAGCATGAGCCCCTGCAAACCTGCTGACCCCAACATTTAAAAAAGCATAGCCTTATCCGGTAAAAAGGAGTCTTTCGACACCACCATTTTAGTTGAAGCTGGACATTGACTATACCAGTCCCTGGGTCACTGCATGAGCCCCAAACCTGCATGACCCCCACATTTAAAAGTGCGGAAAAAAGGAGTCTTTCAACCACCATTTTAGTTTCACTGGACATTGACTATACTTGTCCTGGGCCAGAGCATGAGCCCCAAACATGCATGCACCCACATTTAAAAAAAGTGCGGAAAAGGAGTCTTTCAACACCTTTTTAGTTGAACTTGGACATTGATTATTCCTGTCCTGTGCCACACATGAGCCCCCAACTGCATGACCCCCACATTTAAAAAAGTATGCCTGAAAAAGGATGTCTTTCAACCACCATTTAGCTGAACTGGACAATGACAATACCTGTACTGGGCCACAGAATGAGCCCCAAAACTGCAAGACCCCCACATTAAAAAAGTGCCGGAAGGGAAAAAGGAGTCTTTCACCACCAATTTTAGTGTGAACTGGCAGTTGATCTATACCTTGTCCCTGGGCCACAGCATGGCCCCAACCTGCATGACCCCCACATTTTAAAAAGTGCAGGAAAAAAGGAAGTCTTTCAAACCACCATTTAGTGAACTGTACATTGACTTATACTAGTCCTAGGCCACAGCATGAGCCCCAAACTGCTCAATGACCCCACATTTAAAAAGTGCCGGGAAAAGGCGTCTTTCGAAACCACATTTAGTTTCACTGGACATTGACTATACCTGTCCTGGCCCACAGCATGACCAGGGCCGGGTGTTACAGTTGGGTGCGGTTGAAAGCCCAGGCTGGCGTACGTCATCTATTAAACACGCAGTTTAAAATGCCCTGATGACGCCCCTCAGAAACGAAAAACGTCGTGCTGAAGCTTGAGTGCGGAAGCGGAAGTGTAGAGAACTTCAGCTGCCTTGTACACCGTCGAATTACCCTGGGTGCGCTTTGCCACCTCCGTATGAGTGTGGACCAATTTGAGCTTCACTTGGAATATACTGCTGGTTTACGCTCCCTGTTTTACACCCAGGTGCCCTTTATCTTGGCATGCTTTTTCCTATTTTATCAACGTGCTGGTAGGAAATGGTGCTCTGTACTTGTTCTCTGTCCGTGCTCCCATATACTCCATGTACTCTGAATAACTACATATGGTCAAGTTTTCCTGTACCTACCTTGTACAATACGCAAAGGTATTTTTTTAACAGCTATTTTGTACATGCAAGTTTTTAGTACTTTATATCTAGAAAAACACAATTTTTAAAAAAAAAAATAGGATGGATCCTCCATGGGTCTTTGTTTCTCTTTTTTTCATTGTATTAAATGGGTTGTCTCAATACAGGGATGATAGCTATGTTAAAAGATTACTTGCAAAAACAAGTCGTTTTGAATATGTGTTCCATTAACAGTGTCCCCTACACTATTCCCTGTTTCTGACAGCACCATTCACCCTTGAGCCATCTTGACAATTGTGAAGAACAAATGTCTGTTAGAAACAAACATTTTTAGATATGACCTGTAGTATAGCTGCATGTCACAGCAAAAAGGCCCCCAAAATTAAAGCATGACCCTTGAGCCACTATTGGTCAATTGTGAAGAACAAATGTCTGTTAGACACAACATTTTTTAGAATAGGGACTGTAGCTATTGCTGCATGTCACAGCCAAATGCCCCAAAAAATTTCAAAGCATGACCCTCTGAGCCACTTGGTCAATTGTTGAAGAACAAATGTCTGTTAGAAACAACATTTTTTTATAATGGACCGTAGTATTTGCTGAATTTCAAAAGCAGCATGATCCAAAAAAATTATAAATATGATACTTCTCAGCCACTGTTAAAAATTGTGAGGGAGAAATGCCACTTAGAAGCACATTCTGTTACGAAAGGACCGATGATTATTGCTGTATCTCCAGCTACTATGACCCAAAAATTAATAAAATATGACTTCTCTGCCCACTATTCAAAAAATTGTGAGGGAGAAATTGCCACTTAGAAGCCAAATTTCTGTTCCAAAGGACATATGTATAGCTGTATTCACAGCAACATGACCCAACAAAAAATTATAAATTATGACTTTCAGCCACTATTAAAATTCGTGAAGGGAGAAATGCCACTTAGAAGTCACATTTCTGTTCCAAAGGTACCCATGATTATTGCTGTATCTCTCACTAGCTACATGACCTCAAAACCATTGACAATGCGGAAAACTTTCTTAAGATAAGTGAGTAAATGGATATACAGGTTGTTGTCATGAAACCTTCTGTCTTTTACCAGTCTCCTTCACAGCAAGACCAGCAAAAAGACACTGTTGGGAGGAAAAGAGAATAAAAAATTCGCAGTAAGATAATGATCATTTTAAAAAGCAAGTTTTCAGAGGGACCTTTTCTGTTTGAAAAGGAATGTGAAGTAGACTTGCAACTAATCGGTGACCTCGCAATTGGCGGGGCCACAAAATCATCAGAGATCCATGCCTGATTCATCTTGATGAAAGTCACAACGATCCACATTATATGTTGGAAAGCCGGATTGCGTTTGTCTGTAATGACTCTCCAGCTGTGCTGAAGGTCGCTCTAGATATGGACGCTGGTGATGGGGCTGGACAAACACTCTATGGGCGTGAAGAGGCCAGCTCGGGCCATTCTGTTCCATTTTGGTTACCAGAAGACTATTGGGTCAGGAACACATGCAAAACACATCGGTGTGACGACGCAGATAGTCTGTGCACCATGATCTTAAAGCTGATCTCTGTGTGTTGGATTGTGTGCCATGCATTGACATGCGTTGTGAGGTGGTTAAACAAGATGCCAGAGGTCACCCTTAGGCTTCTGCCACTTTGCCTGCTGCAGCAGCTACGCCTACTGGCACTATAATGCTGTACGTCGCTGATGTTGTTCCACCGCTGACAGTTGGGGAACGTGAAGCACAGCAACAGTTGTCTCAGCTGATCAATCAGCAAGGTCCTCCATTTCCTGCATTTTACTCTCTATTTGGGTGGGTGAAAGGAAAGTGTCTGATTTTTGTTTTGTACCTGGGGATTCCAGGAGGGGTGGCACACCCAGTAAATGTGTTCATTCTTGATGGCCCTTAATGGAGGATCATGTTCGTAGGAACTGGAGCATCCGAGCATCATGTGAGAGTTGGAGCCTTGATTTTCCAAGCCTCGGGGTCGAGGGGCACTAGCAAACTGATCTTCCTCTTCTTCCTCCTCCGCCTCAATTCGGCCAACCTCTTTCCAAGGATAGGGATATGTCACGCGTAAACATCGGTGATCTAGGAATACCTCTCTCCTCCTTCCTCTCCGCTGCCTCGGCACAGCTCAACACAGCCCTGACTTGACTGAAGAAGTTGCTCCATGTGAGCTGATTGCGCCACCTTTGCACTAGGCTCGTGGACCCCGAACCACTGCCCCTAATGATGAACGATGAAATTGTTGAAACTGTCGGGCCTTGTGGATTTGACGGAGAGCAAAGCTCAGTGTCCGCGCATCTGTGTCCGTTCTCCTCCTCCGTCGATGGCGGGGATCCTGTTGTTTCAGAGTGTCCAACGATCGTTCCAGTACTAAGAATCAACCGCACCAATGACTCATGCTGACAAGGGTCATTGTCCGCATGACCATTTTGGTGGCTTCTTCAAAACTGGCAAGGATGGTGCAGGCTCTTTCACATGCCATACACTCTCGGTGGTTCAACACCCCGAGGTTCCGGTACCGCTGCTTGTCAGGCCATGTGTCACTTCGTACTGCGTAATGGCATGCTGTGATGCTGCCGTGCTTGCCACAATCGTGGAGCATGTGGAGGGTTGTTGTAATTCCAGCGTGTTCCCGACGTCATACAATGCAGAGGTTGACGGGGTGAGCCGAGCTGACGCTCTGCAACGCAGCAGGCGGGACAAAGCAGTGGTGGCAGTAGACGGGGAAGTGCGTACTCAGACCTCGAGCCTTATCAGCAGGCAGTCAGAACCGGGGGTAGCTCTTTTGATAATTTCATGGACGACAAGGTTCATGACATTGTGCCAGGCACAAGGGATGTGTCCAGCCTACGATATTAAGGGCTGCGGCCTAGCAGATTTACGCCCGTTATCGCACACCACCTGGCCTGGCACAAGTTCTTGTCACCAGCCAGCGCCCTCGGTCTCGTTGCCTTAGAGCCGTCCACAGCTTCCTGACCTGTGTGTGGACGGTCTCAAGGAGATTAAATTTCAACACGGCCTGGTGTATCTGGGCACGTGATGCACCAGAGGACTTGGGGGAAGAGCCGTGCACCATCCCTTGCGGTTTTGAAGACGCCGGCTCAGCGCCGAGCCTGGAGAGCAACCGTCACCCCGAGACATCCACCCAGCTCACCGCCAGTGAGCTGTCCACAGAGATATTAGCGGCCTTGGCCGTGCTTTACTATCCATGTGTCGGTGGTGAGATGGGACTTTCCGGACACAGTTGCAGACAACGCGCTTTGAAATTTTAGATGAACCGTGGGCTGGCCAGGGCAGGGACGGCCTTTTTCTGGCAAAGAAAATGCCTGCTCGGCATTCTGGTTATTGGGGTCATGGCGCGAGGGCCATGACGGTGGCTGAAACCCATCTGTGTTCCAGCAGACGAAAGTCAACATTTACAAGGCCAAAAGCCTGGCAAATGCCGACATTCAGGCCTTTTGGGCTTTGGGATGGTTTGGGTTCTAAAGAGTTTTACTTCTGCTCCCAAACCTGGAAGACAGAAGGCTGGCTGCTAGGACTGTGTTGTACGGCGTGAGGTCGTCAAATGGCGGAAGGAGATGGGTGGATGGGTCTCTGGTGGTGCTGGTGGTACTGGGCGACGGTGGAGGCTGAAGCGGAAGGCGGATCACCTGATCATGACTTGAGGACATGGGCAGATGAGGAAGGCTTGGTTTGGTGGCGGAGGAGGCGGAGGACAAAGGCGTGTGACAGTCGGTTGGAGGACCGGCGTCGGTCTGGCTTTTTTGGCCAAACTGTGTTCCCATCCATTTAACACTCATGCATTCGCTGCATGTGACTAGACATGTGGTGGTGGTGTAACACTTAAAGGTTCTTGCCTCTACTTATGCGTTTACCGGCAATAAAAGGCGGATTTGACATCGCTGGGTGTAATCACGAGGCTTGCTCAAAAGAAGGACCAGGCTTGAGGAGGTCCCTGGACTTTTTGACGGCGATATGCGAGGAGAGGGTTTGCGGCTGAACGTGGTGGCGGAATCATATCAGCGACTTGCGACCGCCCTCTCCCTTTTGTGCACGGGACCGTATTGACAATACCCATCGTCTTCCTCTCGTCCATCTGATGAAGCGCTCGCCAAGCAAATTCTGCGGAAAAAGAACTGGAAGGACTCCGAACTGTCGTTCTATCATCATCATCATCAACCCCGGGTGACTTTGGTGTCCTGACTTTCTCATCCAAAAGGGCTGCGCGGCTAAAGAAGGGGGCACTGCAAGGCTTTGGGCCCCCGGCCCGGGGGATTTTTGCCGATTAGGGGCCCTTAAACCCTTCCTCTGAGGGCCCAATCATTAACGGGGCGTAGACAGATAAATCACCCCTCTTATTTTTTAAAATTTGCCTTCTAAACCCCCCCCGCTTTTTGGGCTAAAACAAAAAAGGTCTTCAAAATTGGTTTTTCCCCACATTGGTGGGGTACACGATTGGGAACATTTGGGCTGCTTAAATGTTGGGACGGATGCTAAAGATGCGATAAACGACATTTGTGGCCGTGGGGCGAGGACGAGGGGGGTAAGACTGCTGGGATGAGGTTTCCCCATTAACCACTGAAGGAAAAATTGACAACGATGTTCGTTACTTAGAATTCCCCGGGGGGCCCCTCCCAGCGAAAAAAAGGGGCCTGAGGGGTCCTGAAAAACGCCCGATCCGATGGCATGCGTGTTGGCCAGCACTGGAAGGGGGCCACCTTCCTCGTACCTCTCCCTTTCCTAGGGGGTTTTCCCCCCCTCCTTTGTTTTGCTTACCACCTCCTTTTTTCGCTCCTTGTTCGAAATATAAAAATTTAAAAGGGGGTAGGGAAATATTTTTGGGGAAAGTCTTTATTGAAAGACGGCCCAAAATCACAAAAAAAAAAGCTTTTTTTTTTTCCTAAAAACCCCTCTAATCAAAAAAAAAATTTGGGCGGGTTTTAAATTTAACTGAAAGGGTGTCTACCCAACAAATTGGCCCTGGCAAAATTCCAAAAAAACACTTATCTGAAAATTTTTTTGATTTTAATAAAAGGTTTTTTTTTGCCCCTTTTTCAATTCACCTGGGGTTGAATATAGAAAATTGCTGTTTTAAATTTATTTAGATGCGGCCAAGGGCCCAGTCCCGGGGTGTGCAAAAAAGTCAAAAAAAAACGTAACGGGTTATGTTTTGATATAAAAAATGGTATTTTTTTGCCCCTTTTTCAATTCATTTTGGTAAATTTATAGTTGGGGTTTTAAGATTTAACGTAGAATGCTGCGTCAATGAACAGTGCTGGGTGTCCCAAAAGCCCCAAAAAAAACACGAAAGATTTGTTTTGATAAAAAAAACGGTTTTTTTTGCCCCTTTTTAAATTCACCTGTGGTAAAATTTAGAATTGTGTTTTAAGTTTTTACGTAGTTGCGCGTCAATTAACTTGGGGGGTTTGGCCAAAAGTAAAAAAAAACACGTAACGTTATTTTTTGATATAAAAAAACGGTTTTTTTTTGGGGCACCTTTCAATTCACCTGGGGTTGAATAAAAAATTGCTGTTTTAAGTTTACGTAGATGCTGCGTAAATTTAAAAATTGCTGGGGGAAAAAGCCCAAAAAAAAACGTAACTTTTAAATTTTTTTGAAAAATTAAAAGGGAAATTTTTTTGCCCCTTTTCCAATTCAACCTGTGGTAAAAATAAAAATTGCTGTTTTAAGATTTACGTAGATGCTGCGCAATGAAAGTGCTGGGGTGCGAAAAAAGTCAAAAAACACGAAACGGGTATGATTTGATATAATAAAGGGTTTTTTTTTTGCCACCTTTCAATTCAACCGGTGGTAAAATATAGTTTTGTTTGTTTTAAGATTTACGTAGATGCTGCGTCAAAAAACAGTGCGGGGGGCCGCAAAATTTAAAAAAAACCAAAATTTTGGATTTTTTTCTTTCGATCCCACGGTTTTTTTTTGGCAAAAAACAACCTGTGCTTGACTACAAGATTCCCGGGAATTTGTAATTTAAGTCCAAGGTGGATAAAATTAACAGTCACAGGTGTAAGGGGAAAAATTTGGGAACACCAAAGGGGAAAGGTATACGAAAAAAAGGGGTTTTCCCAGCTAACAAAGAGACCTACGTTACTAGAAATGATGTTTTTTCCAACATAAGTTCAGGCTGCCCAATTTAATCCGGGAAATTTTTTAAAATAGAAAAACTTTTTAATAATAAAGATAAACCAACTCCCCTTTCTACACAAGTTTGGGTTGGAACTTTACCCCATTTGTTCCTTTTTAGATAGGGGCGGGTTCTGTTTTTCCCCCGGGGGCCCCCCCCCCCCGCCCCCACCCCGTGAATTTACAGGGGTAAATGCTGTTTTTAAAATTTTCCTTAAAAAACCTACAAAAAAATCTTAAAATCTTTTTTTTAAAAAAAATTGGAAGGATCCAGCAAATTAGTGGGGGTTATCTCGGGGCAGAAAAGACAATTTCGTGGGGTTTTTGGCCAAAGGCAGGGGAGGGGGGTTCCTTTTCCCTTGAAAAACGCTGAGAGACACTGAGGCTGAAACAGGAAACGCGGGTTCTTTTGAAAAACCCCGGGGTCATGTTTTTTTTCCACCCAAATGGGAAACCATAAACACCCCAAGTCATGACGTCGCAAAACCACTCACCCTGCTCTATTTTTAATTCATTTGCTGGCGCCAAAATTACGGGAAGCCCCAAAAAAGGCCGGATCTTAATAGTTTGGATGAAACGTTTTAAAACCTTAAATTTTTCGCATGATAGGAAAATTTTCGATCACCATAAAAACCTTCCCGGGAATTCAATTTTGTCGATAAAAATCGCTCAAAAAAAAAAATTTGGGTAGCCAAAACGTTCGATTTTTTTTTCTTTTGGACCAGAGCACCTTCTTCCACATGTTTGGTGTCTCCAGGGGGGGCTTGTAAAAAAATTTTAAACAATATTTTTTTATGGATATCTTTGAAAATTGGTTTCTTTTTCCCACCTTACATAAAAGGGCAGATTTGTGGCAAATGTCGGGTGATGGGTTTTCCCCCATTGGGCAGGGCTTTTTCCCACCTCAGCTGAAATGTCTGCATTTATCCAGAGTGATAAAGGGCCTCTTGGCCTGCTCTCTGAAACAGTCTTCTCCTTGGTTTTAGAAAGAAAAATTTAAGGGACTCCCGGGCTTGTAGATTTTCGGGTTGATACTCCTTCCTTTTTAATATGACACTTGCACAGTTCTCCTTGGGGTGTTTAAAGTTTTGGGGGAAATCTTTTTTTTAAACCAATCCGGCCCTTTAAAAATTTTCCCCAAAGTATTTACGGAAATGCCTTTGGTTTTGTTTTTTGGTCCCTTTATGTTGGGTCTCTGTACTTTAAAATAAACCTGAGACTATCAAAGAGCAGATGCATTTATACGGAGACTTGATTCACCAGAGGGGGATTATATTTATCAAACATCAGTCATTTTGGCCCAAAATTGGAAATTCAGAGATCCTCACTGAAATTCTGGAGTGAAATTTGCTGCAAATGAAAATAAAGGGGTAGTATTTTTATTGCACACCCCCACTTTTCCCTTTTTTTTTTTTTTACAAAAAGATTAAAATATCCAAAAAAAATTTTTATTCCACTTCACAATTTTTGTCCCACTTGTTTTTTATTCTTCACAAAAAAATTTCAATTTTAAATCTTTAGTTTGAAGCCGAAAAGTTCCAAAGGGTTTAAAGGTTTTAAAAGGGGGGCCGAAAAGGGGAAATGGAAACTGTAAATTTTTGTAAAAACCCAAAGGTGACTATGTTCCATCCCCTTGTCTGATTGTTTTATGACCAATGTTTTATTCCGTTCCAAAAAGAGTAATGCCTTAACTTCTTTTTTGGACAAATTGTTCCTAAAGGATATCCTTTTCTTGTTAAGCAAGCTTAGTTCCTTGGTCGCAACCCAAATGAACAAATCTATTTCAGGCATGTCGCACTAGGGGGAGCATCCTTGTACTTTTAGTTCTAAGATAGGTTGTGCCCGCCCAAAATTTTCCCCCTCCCTTTCCCAAAAATTAAGCTAATATATGAACCTCCTCTAAATCTTCATCTGTTATGCCCAACTCCAAGCATTCTTGTTGACCTTTGATCTTAAAAAATTTATGCCATTTTAGTTTGAAGGCTTAGAGGTTGAGATCTTTGACCCACATGAATTCATTAAATGTTATTGTGGGTATGAAGTTTAAAATTTTAAAACCGGGAAATGGGTTTAATTTTAAACATTTAAACAGAAACCCTTTCTTTTTAAAATTTTTTCCCCCGGTCCTGAATTAATGGGTTTAAGTCACCCCAAAGGGCGAAAGGGAGGTTGGGATATCTTTTCTCCTGTTTTAAACCCCTTTTTAAAAAATGATTTCCCCTCTTTGTGAAAACCCTTAAACCCCACTTTTAACCCCCTACTTTCCTTGGGATTGGTGGGGGTTTTTTTGGAGTCCCGTATCTGAGGGCTTTTGTAAACAAATGGGTGTGACCTTTTTTTGATACAGCTGTTTTGGTTCCAATTTTGAGTTTCAAACCCCCCATAAAAATTTTTAAATTTTTGTATTTTATCTTTTCCCGGGACAACACTGAAGATATGACACTGATACAATGTAAAGTGGTAAGTGAACAGCTTGTATAACAGTAACACTAAAGATATAACAATTTGATGCAATGTAAAGTTTTTATACAATGTAACCGTACAAACTTGTTTAACAGTGGGAAATATGATGTGGGCCCCTTAAAAAAACTCAACACAAACCAAACAATTTCCCAAAACCCCTGGCAACAAAAAGGGAAAACACCCCTAAGTGAAAATGGACAAATTTTTCCTTCACAGTGTCATGTGACTCCTTTGTGTTACAAGGTCTCAGGTGTGAATGGGGATCAAGTGTGTTTTAAAATTTTTGTTAATGCTTTAAAACCTTCATGCTGGGGGCAGGGAGTTCAACATGGGGACCTTGTGGCAAAGACCCGTTTTGAGGATTTGAAAAATTTTTTTTTTGCTCTTTCAAAAAAAAAAAGGGGGTAGGCTATAAGAGATTGTAAAAACCCCCAATCTGAGATGGCAACCCGGGGGGCCAAACCCATACAGCGGTTTAACAAGAAAGTTTCCACTCAGAACAGCCCATACGCTGGACACTGTATCAAATTGGTCTGCATGGCTATTGTCCCAGAAAGAGCCCTCTTCTAAAGATGATGCTCAAGAAAGCCCGTAAAGTTTGTTGAACACAAGCAGAATAAGGTCATGGATTAATAGAACCATGTTCTATACTCTGATGAGACCAAGATAAACATATTTGATTCAGATGGTGTCAAGTGTGTGTGGCAACAACCAGATGAGGAGTACAAAGACAAGTGGTGGGAGTGTCATGGTTTGGGGCAGTATAAGTGCTGCTGGCTGTGGGGAGCTACAATTCATTGAGGGAACCATGAATTCCAACATGTACTGGGACATGCTAAAGCAGAGCATGATCCCCTTCCTTTAAAAACTGTGCTGCATGGCGGTATTCCAACATGATAACCACCCAAACACACCTCCAAGACAACCACTGCCTTGATAAAGAGGAGGGTGAAGATGCTGCACTGGCTAAGCATGTCTCCAGACCTAAACCCTATTGAGCATATGTGGGACATCCTCAAATAAAATGTAGAGGAGCGCAAAGTCTCTAACATCCACCAGCTCCGTGATGTTGTCATGGAGGAGATGAAGAGGATTCAAGTGGCTGCAACCTGTGAAGCTCTAGTGAACTCCATGCCCAAGACAGTTAAGGCAGTGTTGAAAAATAATGGTGACCACACAAAATATTGAAACTTTGGGCACAATTTGTCCATTTCCACTTTGTGCTAATTTTTGTTGCCAGCGGTTCAGACATTGACGGCTATGTGTTGAGTTATTTTGTGGGCACACTAAATTTACACTGTTATACAAGCTATACTCACTTTTGTGTATATATTATATATATACACATGTTTGTATATATATATATATATATATATATATATATATATACACACATGTTCATATATATATATATATATATATATATATATATATATATATATATATATATATGTGTGTGTGTGTGTATATATACTGTATATATATATATATATATACGAATTCATTTCAAGTTGCTAACCCTGACCTACAAGGCTCTCCATAACCTCTCCTCTCCATACATCTCTGCCCTAATTTCCAAATATCTCCCCTCACGCAATCTCCGCTCCTCACAGGACCTTCTTCTCTGTTCTCCTCTTATCAGCTCCTCTCATAACCGTCTCCAAGACTTCTCTTGTGCTTCCCGCACACTCTGGAATGCACTGCCCCAACATATCAGACTCTCTTCCACTCTCACCAGCTTCAAAAACAACCTGAAAACCCATTTCTTTAGGATAGCCTATAACTTACAATAACCTTGCTGCCTCTATACCACCCCACATACATATCTGCCCTCTCCTCCTGTCTCTTCCCTCCTCCTTGTAGATTGTAAGCCTTCGCGGGCAGGGTCCTCTCTCCCTCTGTACCAGTTATAAGTCATTCATTGTTATTATTGCACTCATTTGACGTATTACGTATGTGACCCCCCTCGAATGTACAGCGCCATTGATTCCATGGCGCTTTAAATAAATGTTAATAATAATAATATATGTGTATATATATATACATGTATATATAAATATATGTAGATCTATCTATCTGAACATTATGTACCTTTTATGTCACAAGGTATTATGTTTTAAACACCGTGAGAGCTGGACCTGAATATCCAGCCACAGACATCTAGAGAGAGAGAAATCCCATAGTCCCGTGTGCTGCAAAGTTCAGTAAAAGAGTGTTTCAGTCAGGCCACCAGCCCTAGCACTACTAGAAGGCCACAGCTCTTTTACAAAGCTTTACCGTACACTTCAGTGTTAAAAAAAACACTGAAGTCCTGAAATATAGTGATGTCTATTTTCAACAGGGATGTACATTATTAACGATCAAGTTATAGGAAGAATGTCCTTGCAACTTATGCAGACTGTTTAGAGCCAGTGTAATTTTTACTACCCTCTTCTAAGTGTACATGTTTTTCAGTAGTCAGTAAACAAATATTTTGGCAATAGATGTTGGTTTAGAGTTTTTTTTAGTACTCATATGTTTATACCCCACATATAACCTGTTATCAATATGGCAAAGATATTGCCAAAATTTACCTACAAAAGGGGCACTACTGCCATCTACTGATCATAGACTGCAATTACAAGTTGTTGACAACAGGTGGATTGTGTTTTGTAAGCCTGAAATGTATTTGTATTCCAGGGGTAGATCATGCTAAGGGAATGTTCACAAGGCGGGTTTGGACGCCGACTCTGGGCACTGATTCCACACCCAGAACCAGCGTCCAATTTCCTGATTGTAAATTGGTTTATACTATACTCTGTGTAAAGTCACCGTCATTGAGTGAGTATTATTGACGAGTAATGTCCACGCCTACAGAGAATTATTTGAGGCGTTTTAGGCGCTGATAATAACACAGTACAGGAGGCAGAAATCTGCCCCATGCAGTCCGGGTCATTTTCTCGTTGAAATTCCGTGCTGGCAAACATGGAATTTTTAACACGTAAACAACGGTTTTTGCCGCTGACACTGACCTTGTTTGAACCTACCTTAAGGGTGAGTTCCCACATTCAGGTTTTTTTATGCAGTTTTGTAAAGCCAAACACCGGAACAGATCAGAAATGAAGGACACACATATAGGGCAAATAGAGTCTCTTCTTTTAAAACCATTCTTGGATTTGGATTTAAAAGCTGCATCTAAAAACCTGAACATGGGAACACATCCTTACTCAAGTTGAGAATCGTCAACAATATTGCCTAAGAGGGTCTTCATCAGGGTGCATTCATTATCTGGTATCTAAATCATGAAAATAACTAAAGAGTTAACTTTCAAGCTGTGGATATCTAATACTCTTTAAGTGGATTGGAAATAAAACATTTTTAAAGGTCAAGGCTGACTCTCCCAGAACGAAGCCAGTTTTTGTCCTTTCGAAATCACCCACCTTTGGGTCCCAGGCCATTAATTAGCAGTTAATGAACATTCTCTTGCTCGCTATTTGGCAAGGAAAACAAAAGCACACGGAGCCAGAACGGTGGGGGTGTTGTGGGACACTGATCTTTCCCCAGTTTAGAAATGAGAGATCTCTTGGCGGGGACAACTCTGTAAACAGTTTAATCTAAATGACAGGGGGCGAAGGGGGAAATCATTGCCCAAAAGCTAAAACATAATTAATTGTATCGTCTGCTTCCCCTACACATATCTGGGCAATAATTACATGTTCCTGAATAAGGTGTGCATTATTTTCTGCGCTGTCTAATTTTACTTTTAGAATTTCAATTTTGAACTTTTGCCGGTCAGATTTATGGAAATAATAAAATACATTTTGTTTATTTTGCATTTCTACCCATTGAGAGACTAGCTGACCTACAATGATGATATAAAATCCTGCATTCTGCTGCAAGTCCTGCAGTGTCCATCTTGGAGTTAACATTTGTGTTACAAGGATAATCTTCTTGGCAGCATCAGTAGAAGATTAAATATGAAGCATTTGTTAATCTGGAAACGGTTGTGGTGTAACAATATGAAAGCAGGTCTTGTGAGATCTGGCATGTTGTTATATAAGGATTATCTCCCATCAGTATGGCACCACATGCCTATAAAATACATAAAGCGTGGTTTCCTGCTCTTAACTGCTGATGCTTAAGTAAAAAGGGGGCTTCAAAAATACCGCCTCCTATATCACCACTATGCTATGCTATTTCATTTTGAACTGGCATGTACCTCTATCCCCCCAGTACCACAGACTGAACCCTACAAAATAGTTTTTTTTTTCTTCAAGAAACATATACACAAAGTCCTGAACAAAATCCCCATCAGCCCGCATACAATATCCCCCTCCGAATTTTGCACTGCTCACACACTTTCCCACTTTCCCTATACCACTGTGTAAAATAAACAACACCATCAACCTAATCAAGAAAGTGAAAGTGGAACCTCTAATTGGAGGGTAAAGGCAGGGCCATCTTTTCCATTGAGCACACTAGTCAGTTGCCCGGGGGCCCCAGGTGGTATATATATATATATATATATATATGTCCCAGGAATACAAAAAATATTCCCTGGATCCCTTGGTTGGCTTTGGTTATTTGACTGTTTGTGTGTTTTTAGGATGTGCAAACAGTTAAAAACCATGGTGGAGAAGGGAGCCAAAGGCTCCCTGCCCGGCCCATCGGTCTTGTAGGCTGGTGGTGCCCAGACATAAGTGGTGTGATAATAAGAGTGTATTTGGGGGTGGCTAGAGGCGTGTCCTAATGTGATGTCATGTATTTAAAAGTATGCAGGGCCCACTATAGTGTTATGCCTGGGGCCCATAATGCTGTTAAGATGGCTATGCTTGTGGCATGGCAAATATAAGTGTGATATCTTGTATTTGGGCAGGGCCCACTGCAGTACTATGCCCAGGGGCCCATAATTCTGTTAAAACGGCTCTGGGTGAAGGACAGGCATGTACTTGATGAATGTGCACTGCCACTATACAAGCATCATTATAGCCTACAAAACTGCCATATAGTGAACACATAGGGGGACATGTCTGAAAACGTCTTGGTCTAAGATTTTTCTTGTTGCCCATAGCAACCAATTAGGGTTCCCCTTTCATTTCTTCAGAGCACTATATGAAATGAATGGGGAATGCTGATTGGTTGCTATGGGCAACAAGAAAAGTCTTAGACCAAGACAGTTTTCAGACATGTCCCCCATAGTTGTCAGATACCAGCTCAGGTCGTCATCAAATGACAGTGAATAAAGCACTGATCCAACATAAACTCGAAATAAATGCTGCCATTCAGGGAGTTGTCCTCTCTGATTGGAAATGTTCACTTTCCCTTTTCTTCTCCATCCAGTTCAGGACAAGTTGATGACTCCTCTCTGCACAATTTGCCACAAATTCTGTTGTAGCACCTCCATATCTTTACAAACTCCCCATCCATAGTGCAGCGAATGGTAATAATAACCTTCTTGTGACCCGAACAGTAAAAGCACCCCCAAAGGCTATGGGGCTCCTGTTTGTGTACCCAGATTTAGTCTAATTTTGTGTCCTAATTGGGATTTATATACCACCTTTTAGGTATGTAAATGCCAATTAGGCAGGTAGGCCCCCGTGTGAAGTAGGTTGGTAGGCTAATCCCACCCCTCAAATAAATGGATAGGTAATCCCATTAGGTAGGTATCTAGGCCTCTGATAAGTTAGGTAGTTATATAGATCCACTATTAAGTAGATAGAAATATAGGCCCCATTAGGTAGGCAGGTATTTAGGTCCCCAGTAGGTAGGTATATACAGTAGGCACCCCATAAGTATGTAGGTAGGTACATAGACTCCCATTAGGTAGGCGAGTAGCTTTATAGGTCCTTCCACTAGGTAGGCAGGTATAAAGGCCTCACACTAGGTAGATTAATATGTAGGCCCCTATTAGGTAGGTATGGAGGCACTAAGTAGATGGGTAAACAGGCCATCCACTAGGTAGGTAGATATATAGACTCCCCAGTAGATAGGTAGTCATCCTATTCTTAATAGAGCCCATATTCGGAAAAGTGAAAATTAAAAAATCAACTCACCTCTCCCTTTTCCGTCGCTCAACAGTTCATTCCTCTGGCTTGTGTCGTTCTACTCCCAGCACCAGGTAGGTTGCAAGCCTAAGACAGGAAGCGTGCACCCGTCCTCCCCTTTCATTTCTATGGAATTTCCATAGAAATGAATGGAGAGGACAGGCACAAAGCGTCACTCTTCCAGTTCTCTTAAATGGTTGCCTGGTAGCATGCTAAGAGCTGACTTGCAGCGCAGAAGAGCAAGTCAGTTAATACACTGTGCGGCCGGCCTGTTTTTCTAGTTTGTGCCCTAGAGCTTGGCTGTCGCTGCTAGACACAGGATCTGAGGGACAAGAGAAAAATATACTGATCAGTAAGCACAGCGCCCACTCCTCTCCAATGCAGCTGACACCCTGGGCGGCCTGCTCATCTGTCCACCCCAAGAAACGGCCCTGGATTCAAAAGTTTTGTCACATGGTGGTTGTTCTTTCTGGGCCACGATCCTGTGTCTGCCTTATCGTTGTACCCTAACTGGGGCATGCAGCTGATGAATCACTGTAGCTATGGAACAGAGGATTCCTCTCAGAGATTAAACTATTTATTGAATCACATTTCTAAAGCTAAAAATATGTACAAATAAAAATCTGACACTTGAGTTTCGGTGTTTGAGATTGGTATTCAAACAAGTTCACGTGTTTTCAAACAAGAAAAATACTAAAAAGTGATACAGAGAAATCGGCTTTGTGAGTTTAGAAATATAGAGATATGATACAACCAGCACTGCAATTTTAAATATACCTCTTAAGGAGAACTTGTCAGTTTGGAGAAAGAAAACATAAAAAAGTGACAGCAGATTAAATTATAGTGGTCCCTCAACACGCAACATTACTTAGATCCAGGACAACCGTTGTGCATTGAAACCATAACTCTATGGAAAATTGTAATTGGTTCAGAACCCCAAAATGTCACCTAACAAAATGCAAACTGAAGAGTAAAGTTAATGAAGCAGATAAAGCAAGTCCTTACATATGACTTCAGAAACAGAAGCTGGAAATCACTTTCTATTTTGAGAGCAGGAACTTTTTGGGTCATGTACTTTATACACAATGAACAAGAGAAAAGAAAATGGAACCCTTATCTGGTGCCCAAAGGAGCAGCTCATCCTGGCAGATGTAAAGAGCAGTAGAGAACATGTAATATCACCTTGTACTGTAGAGAGACGCTACTTGATCCCCAATCACTCCCTGTACTTCACTAATACAGGGGTTTTACAAGTAAGATCTTCATAATAATTGGTTGGATCTTCCATCAATCACATGTGTATCTTGACACCATTGTAAGTTTAGGGACCACTGAATAAGAATTAGTTCAAATACTTATCATTAGCAGGATGGCAAATATCCCTTGGCATTACAACTACACAATTGTTTGCTTTCATTTGTAAGATTTTGACTTCACTGTGAGATTCCTTTTCCTCTGGGAGGTGCCAACTGCAATGGAGGTTGCTAATTCTACACAGTGTCTGAATGCTAAATGGAGCTTTGTGCTCAGATCTGGCCAAGACGTGTTTTATCCATGGGATCCAATTTATCCAACTTATTTTCTCTCAATAGTCCCAAAAGTGAATAAGAAATCCAGTGAATTAATTTCTGAATGCATCCTAATGGTCAGTAAATCAATGAAGTTTGGGCAAAAAATTGCCCTCACTTCCAGCCAGGAGCCATAAGTTTACTTCATACAGAATACTGTTTTTTATTAGCCACATACAGGGCCCTATACAGCTAAAGGAACTGGGCCCATTACCAGTCCCTATCTTGTGCCATATCAGTGGGTCCTTCATTTTAAATCTGATTAGGTCTTTATTAGACTTCTAGGGCTGTCAGTAGCACTTGCGATTGCAACGCGGCTGCTCCGATGGAGGACAGAGGGAGCTCTCTCGATTTGTCTTTCCCTTAGCTGCCCCGATCGCAATAGATTGTGGCAACAAAGGGGTTAATCACCTGTGGCCGAAGTGACAAAGAATTACAGCAAAGAGCAGGATTGCTGTTTTTTTACACCCTGCCTCAAAAAAAGAATTAAAAAGTAATCAAATACTGAAAATCCAAAACTGGTTCCAATAAAAACTACAGCTCATTCTGCAAAAAGCAAGACCTCTTAAAAAAAAATTATGGTTCTCAAAATGCGGTGACACCGTTACATCACAAGAACCTGCAAAATAAAGGTAATGTGATTTATACTGAATGATGATACTGTAAAAATGAATCCTAAAAATCTGGCAGAGGTGCTCTATTTCTTCCCATTCTCCTGCTCTCCTAAAAAAGAAGTAAAAGTTATTCAATACATTATATGTACTAAAAGATGGTGCCAATCAATAGTGCAACATATCCCACTAAAATCAAGCCCTCATCTGGCAACACTAAGGTTATGTTCACACGGCTTATTTGCAGGGCGTAATTACGTGGGGGCGGGGCCGGAACGGGGGGCCGGAACCTCGCCGGACCATAGACATTCATTACCAGCGGCGCGTATACGCCGCTGGTAATTCACATGTCACTTATCTCCCCCCTCGGCGTATTCACCGAACAGGGAGAGGAGACGTAATCCATAGTTCTCTGTGAGAACTGTGGATTACCATAATGACTTGGACGTATTACAGACGTAATTTGCGCACTCCGGCGTGTAATTATGGACTGAAATACGTCCCATTTTAAACCGTGTGAACATAGCCTAACACTGATGCAAAAATAAAAAGTTCTAGCTTTTTTAATGCATAGGTTGAAAAAAATAATGCTGCATTTTAAAGGGGTTTTACCACAAATTAAAATTGATGTGGGAAGCTTGCAAATTAAATAATAAACATTTTATCATTCATCAATATTAAAAATCTGACTTGTGGACGTCGGCCCTCATGATGTATGGCCACCCTCATTGAGTCTATTTCTGACAGTTTGAGCAGACACATAGATATTAGTGACCTGCTGGAGGTCATTTTGCAGGACTTGGGCACTTCTCCTCCTGTTCCTCCTTGCACAAAGGAGGAGGTAGCGCTCCTACTGCTGGGTTGTTGCCCTCCTACGACTCCTTTCACGACTCCTTTCACATCTCCTGATGTACTGGCCTGTCTCCTGGTATCTGTTCCATGCTCTGGACACTGTCCTGACAGACACAGGTAACCTTCTTGCCACAACTCGCACTGATGTGCCATCCTGGATGAGCTGCACTACCTCAGCAACTTCTGTGGATTGTAGACACTGCCTCATGCTACCTCTGGGGGTGAGAGCAATGACAAAATACAAAAGTGACCAACACAATAGCCAAAAAGGATGAGAACAGAGAAATGGTCTGTGGTCACCACCTGCAGAACCACTCCTTTATAGGGGTTGTCATTCTAATTGCCTATCATTTCTACCTGTTGTCTGTTCCATTTGCACTACAGCAGGAGAAATTGATTCACAATCAGTGTTGATTCATAACTGGACAGGATGATTTCACAGAAGTGTGATTGACTTGGAGTTACATTGTGTTAAGTGTTCCCTTTATTTTTTGAGCAGTGTATTATGCATTGTGTTATCTGTTCAGAATAACATATACAGTACTATAAAGAACTGTATCATTTAGGCAATGCTTTAGTTTATTTATCCCATTTATGGCATCTTGTTAAAGAAAATATAAGACAATGTTGCCTGAAACCTTTTCTGTTGACATGGACCCCAAAAAACAAACAAAAAAAAAATTGTTTCTAAGAGGAAGACTTTTAAAGATTCAGGCTCAGGTAAGCATGACATTGCATTAAAAAAATACTTAGTTTAAAGGGTTTTCACAACACAATGATCAACTTTAAACATGTAAGCAAAGGTAAATAAACTATTACCAAATACATTGCTGTTCTGATTTTGATTTGTGTAGGAGATATAAGAGATTTTATTTGCTGCTTGTGTACACAAGTTTCCATAGGTCACCTCTCTCCACTCTCATTGCTCCAGCTGTCCTGTCTGACAATGGTAAGTCACTCCCTGCTGTGTCTTATCAGAAGCTTATTTCTCTCTGTTACTGACAAACTTTAACCCTCTAGAGTTCTGTGGTCTTGTGCAATACAACTTACAAACCTCCACCATTCATCTCACAGTAACAGGATCAGCTAGGAATAGCAGAGATGATATCCCAGTCACTGCTATAGAACCACCCATAGTCTAACCAGGAAGTGTGAGTCTGAATCTGCCTTTGGCTCCATGAAACAGCATGGTGAGACAATCCTTTAATATTGCCAAAATGTGATATACACACTGAAGTGACACCTTATTTTAGTACAGTATTGGAAACCCCTTTGGCCTCTAACCCACAGAAACTGTGGTGACATAGATTCTAAGGCCCACATGTATGAAAACTGTCTAGGTCTAAAACTCTCTTTGTTGCCCATGACAACCAATCAGAGCGCCCCTTTCATTTCATATAGTGCTCTGGAAAAATAAAAGAGGTGCTCTGATTGGTTGCTATAGGCAACAAAGAGAGTTTTAGACCTAGACAGTTTTCATACATGTGGCCCTAAGTGTTGAAATTGTTTTGCAGGAATATTGAAATATGTGGACAGGATGGCTTCTTGAGGTTGCTGCAAATTGCATAGTTTCATAGTTTGTAAGGCCGAAAAAAGACAAGACGTCCATCCAGTTCAGCCTGTTGTGCTAAGGTGTTGATCCAGAGGAAGGCAAAAAAACCAATGAGGTAGAAGCCAATTGTCCTCATTTTAGGGAAAAATTCCTTCCCGACTCCAATCTGGCAATCGGAAAAATCCCTGGATCAATGACCCCTCTCCAGAATCCTAGACACTATAACTTGTTATATTATTTAGCTCCAGAAATGCATCCAAACCCTTTTTGAACTCTGTTATTGAATTCACCATGACAAGTTCCTCTGGCAGAGAATTCCAAAGTCTCACTGCTCTTACAGTAAAGAATCCCTTTCTATGTTTACGTTGAAACTTTTGTTCCTCAAGACGTAGAAGATGCCGCCTTGTTCTAGATACAGCCCTGGGTATAAATAAATCTAGGGAGAGATCTCTATATTGACCTTTGATGGGATTCTTTACTGTAAGAGCAGTGAGACTATGGAATTCTCTGCCAGAGGGACTGGTCATGGTGAATTCAATAACCGAGTTCAAAAAGGGTTTGGATGCATTTCTGGAGCGTAATAATATAACAAGTTATAGTGACTAGGATTCAGGAGAGGGGTCATTGATCCAGGGATTTTTCTGATTGCCAGATTGGAGTCAGGAAGGAATTTTTCCCTAAAATGAGGACAATTGGCTTCTACCTTATTGGGGGTTTTTGCCTTCCTCTGGATCAACACCTTAGCACAACAGGCTGAACTAGATGGACGACTTGTCTTTTCTTAGCCTTACAAACTATGAAACTATTATGTCCCCCCGAAGCTGTCTTTTCTCTAAACTAAATAACCCTAATCTTGCTAATCTTTCTGTGTACTGTAGTCCACCCAGTCCTTTTATTATTTTTGTCGCCCGCCTTTGAACCTGTTCAAGCTCTACAACGTCTTTCCTGTGCACTGGTGCCCAAAACTGTACACAATATTCCATGTGTGGTCTAACCAGTGACTTGTATAATGGGAGAATAATGTTCTCATCATGTGCATCTATGCCCCTTTTAATACACTCCATGATCCTATTTGTCTTGGCTGCTGCTGTCTGACACTGGCTGCTACAATTAAGTTTACTGTCCACCAGGATTCCCAAGACCTTCTCCATGTCACTTTTACTCAGCCTTTTTCCATTTAACCTGTAGTCATGTAATGGATTTTTTTCCCCATGTGCATAACCTTGCATTTATCTGTAGTCAACCTCATCTGCCATTTCCCTGCCCAGGCCTCAAACTTATCCAGATCCCTTTGTAATAACACATTATCCTCTATTGTGTTGATTACTTTACAGAGCTTAGTATCGTCCGTATTCTACTGTGTAATCCCTGTTTAAGATCATGAATTAAAATATTAAAGAGGATAGGGCCAAATACTGAGCCCTGTGGTACCCCACTAGTGACAGGGATCCAGTCTGAGTATGCACCGTTAATTACCACCCTTTGTTTTCTATCAGTGAGCCAGTTGCTTACCCACTTGCACACATTTTCCCCCAGTCCAAGCATTCTCATTTTATTTACCAACCTGTTATGTGGCACCGTATCAAATGCTTTAGAAAAATCTAGATATACTGTATGACATCCAGTGCCTCACCCCGATCCAGTCTAGCACTGACTTCCTCATAGAAGCTGATGAGATTAGTCTGACAGGACCGATCCTTCATAAACCCATGCTGGAACGGTGTTATACATTTATTTTCAGTGAGATACTCCAGGATAGCATCTCTGAGAAAACCTTCAAACATTTTACCTGCAACAGAGGTTAAGCTTACTGGCCTATAGTTTCCTGGATCACTTTTTGACCCCTTTTTGAATATTGGCGCCACATTTGCTATGCGCCAATCCTTTGGGACATACCCCGTTATTAGACAGTCCATAAATATTAAGAATAGGGGCCTATCTATGACATCACTTAACTCCCTTAGAACACGTGGGTGTATGCCATCTGGACCTGGGGATTTGTCTATTTTAATCTTCTTAAGACGGAGCTGCACTTCTTCCTGGGTTAGACAAGAAACTTTTAAGTTGGAGTTTACCTCATCCCTCTGTTCAACAGGAAGGTCATCCTCCTCGGTAAATACAGTGGAGAAAAAAGTGTTTAATAGGTTTGCTTTTTTCTCATCGCCCTCTACTGTCTCTCCCTCAGTATTTTTCAAAGGGCCAACATTTTCTGTTTTAATCTTTTTACTATTTATATAGTTAAAAAATATTTTGGGGTTAGTTTTACTTTCTATAGCAATATGTCTTTCTGTCTCCAGCTTTGCTTCCTTTATCTTTATTTTACACACTTTATTTTTTTCCCTATAGCTTCTTAGCGCCTCTTCACTACCCTCCTGTTTTAGTAGGTGAAACGCTTTCTTTTTGTTATTTATTGCCTCTTTTACATCCCTGTTGATCCACATTGGGTTTTTCCTGTTTCTAATTATTTTATTACCATAAGGTATGTACCTCTCACAGTGGTAGCCTAGGATGTTTTTAAAAATATCCCATTTATTATTTGTTCTGCCATATTTAAACACATTGTCCCAGTATAGTTTAGGGCCTCCCTAAGCAGAATAAAATTAGCCTTCCTAAAATTCAGTGTTTTTGTGGCTCCTTGACAAACTCTATTGAAGGATAAACGGAAATTTATTATATTATGGTCACTATTTCCTAGGTGCCCCTCAACCTGAACCTTTGTTACTCTGTCAGGTCTATTAGTCAATATTAAGTCTAGAAGGGCCTTTCCTCTAGTCGGTTCTTGCACCATTTGGCAAAGGTAATTATCATTAGTTATTGACAAAAACCTGTTTCCTTTATGAGAGCTACAGGTTTCAGATTCCCAATTGATGTCTGGATAGTTAAAGTCGCCCATAATAATAACCTCATTCTGATTAGCCGCCTCATCTATTTGCCTGAGGAGTACATCTTCTATGGGTTCTGTTATATTTGGGGGCCTATAGCAGACTCCTATTAGTATTATATTGTTATTGTTACCCCCATGTATATTTACCCATAATGATTCCACATGTTCATTACCTGTACCTATATCTTCCCGCAGTGTTGGCTGGAAGTGCTGACATGATCTGAACAGCTTACTCCACCTTATCTCAGAGATGCTCTATAGGATCAAAATCTGGTAACTGTAAAGGTTGTGAAGGCAAGGAAAACCCGTCATGTTTCTAGAACCAATGAATAACCATGTGATCCTTGTGGGAAGGTGCATTTCTTGCAAGTGTTCTTCTGCCAAAGGGTAAAACAGTTGCCTCGGAAAATGGTTGGCCACAATGCTTAGACATGCCCTACTGCTGACATGTCAATCCACAAATATCTACAAGATTCTGGGTATGTCAAGAAAACTTCTCACACCATTATAGAATCTTCACCAGCATGAACTATTGACACTTAAAAGGGTTCATTGTTCCATGTGGCTCTGCCCTTCCAATGAGCCTAGTGCAAATCTGGATTCATCTGACCAGACAGTGTCTTTCCACTGCTCAGTGATACAATTTACACTCCTTTGCTCGTTGAAGTCTTGCTTTCTGTTTCCCTTAGAAAACAAAGACACTCAAACTGGTTTACTATTTTAGTTTAAGGAACATCAATCTGTGTGTTCGGACATTTTAGTTTGAGCATCAGTATCAGAGGCATAACTTGAAGCTCCTGGGCCCTGATACAAAGAATGAAATAAGGCCTCCCAGTTACCATGTGTCTTTACAATACTGGTGTCTTTTTATGTGGCAGAAAGACTTTTGGGCCCCCTAAGGTTGCCGTGCATGGTAGTGGCTGCTGCCTCTGCACCCCCTATAGCTACGACCCTGATCAGTATTGTATTCAGCTGTTTGTCAGACCGATTTTTTACATTCTCCTCTGACCCTTTTATCAACAAGATCCCTTTTTACTGGATGTTTTCACTCCATTACACCATTCTTGGTTTACGCCTGACACAGTTGCATGAGAGATTACCATTCTAATCTTGAAAGGGTAGATGCCTCTAACAAAGGGGCAATTAAGTGTAGAAGGGGAACATATTAACTTAGACCAATTAACTTGTGATTCATTCTTTCATTCATTTATCCACTCACTAGCAAATAAATAAGAAATACAAAAATTCCTTCTGTTTAAATTCTATTAATAACAAAGATATCTATATATAGCAAGGAGATAGGAAATCTACAATATGGATGCAATAAGTTAGGACAGCGTATCTTAGTTAAAGGCTTATGGAAACGTAGATAGGCCAAAATTATGGGTGCCTAAAGGTATGTTCACACAGCGTATTGGTGTGCGTACTGTACGTGCCGCAATAAGCCAGGTGTTTTGGAAGCACGCGCATACTTCCAAAGCACGGGGGGCCGGCCCCATTAACATATATTGTCAGCGGCGCGTAAGCACTGCAAACAATTGACATGTCGTTTCTCTCCCCAGGTGTACGATACAATCGTATTGTATGCCGGGGGAGATGTCGCGTAATTCATAGCCTTCTATGAGAGCTATGAATTACCGTAATTGCGGCACTCATTTCGCCCCGTATAAAGCGCAAATACGCAGCGAAATGCACGCCGCAATTACATCTTGCGGACATATCCTAAGGAAGAATCTCATGCTGCTTACTCTACTCTTACTTACAGCAGAGTTGCCAGTGAAGCTGCAGGCAGTAGATGTTATGACCAAGTGCTATTGGCACTGGAATTGAAAGCTCCCACCACGAGTGCTGGACCCTGCCCAATATTTTGGCCATATATAAATCGGAAGCTAGAGTTTGGAAATGATGTATGTTTTACTCTGTTTTGTTATGGCAGTCATTTTTTTTTAAATGTGGCTTTTTAAAGGGCTCCTCCACTTCAGTAAAAAGATCCCAGGTTAAATAAAATAAAGTTATGCTCACCTTCCCCCGGTCCTAAGTTCCAGCAGTGCATCTTCCCGGTCTTCTGTTAATACCATTTTTACTTCAGAAAAGTGATGTATGGACACATGACCACTGCAGCCAATCCGTGTCCGCAGCAATTATGTCTCCATTGAGAAGTGATACTGTGTCGACAGAATACCGGAGAGATCCGTAGCTGGAACCGGGAACTAGAGGAAGGGGATAGCTTTTTAATGAGGTGGACAACCCCTTTAATTAGCTGTAGTGTGGTTTATCAATATCAAAGTAGTGCAAAGCAAACTCAAAAGTGAGAAACATTGGGCGACATGTATGTATTTTGGCGCTCAGACGCCATCTTTTTGCAAGTATTATTAGCATAGAATGCCCCTGAATTTATGAACCTGTTCTACTGCGGGTCATAGATTTAGCGCTTTCTAGCTTAAAAACCACAAATCAGGCTCAGGTAAACCACTTTTAACTTGGTCTACCTGTTCCAGCAGTTATGTGCCCAGTTTTGCCATCCTCCAGTCATAAATGTGTAGAATCATACAGTTGTAGTGCGCCCAGCCTCCAGAACGCCCCCGATCTCAGACGTTTTTACAAAGTGCCGCAGGTACCCGATAATGTGCCTAATTTTTGAGTGCGCCTGACTATAAATCTAGAGAACAGGGCTGCACCAGTTTTTGGGCTGAAGGGACGCCAGATTACTGGTGCAGCCCCGTACATACATGTTGCCCAATGTGTCCACAGTAGTTCCCATCATTGGGTAATTTCTATCTTCAGTCCTTTTTTATGACCATTCTATTCAGTAACCTCCTGAATGCATTCTTAACTTCTTGATTTCTGAGACTGTAGATCATTGGATTTAGTAACGGAGTTATAACACTGTATAACAAGGCGATCATTTTGTCACCTTGTGGAGAGTGACTTGATTTGGGTCTAAGGTACATAAAGGATCCTGTTCCAAAGAACAGACACACGGAGGTTATATGGGAGGCACAGGTGGAAAAAGCCTTCTGGCGACCAGATGCGGATTGAATGTTCAAAATAGCAGCGAGGATACGAGTGTATGAGATTAAAACTATAATGAATGAGACAACAACCACCATGACTGTATATGCAAAAAGGTCTGTTTCTACCATTGAGGTGTCCGTGCATGCCAATGACACAACGGGAGGTGTGTCACAAAAAAAGTGGTCAATGACATTGGGCCCACAGTACGGTAGGCTAAAAATGAAGCTAGTGTTGCCCATTGAAAGCAAAATGCCACTAACCCATGTAGCTGCCACCATCTTGCTACATGCAGAGTTGCTCATAATAGTGGAATAGTGCAAAGGATCACAGATGGCAACATAACGGTCATAAGCCATAACTGCAAGCAGGTAACACTCAGCAGTACCCAGAAAAAGAAAAAAATACATTTGCGTTGCACATCCTATGAATGAGATGCGGCTGTCTCCTGAACAGTAATTGGCAACAAGTTTGGGGATAATTACTGAGACATAACATACTTCAATGAAGGAGAGATTTCTCAGGAAAAAGTACATTGGGGTACGCAGATTAGGGTCCGTAAATATAAGAAGCAAAATGAGGCCATTGCCTAACAAAGTGATGAGATAGATCAGGAGGAAGGTCACCGCTATAAGAAACTGGATTTTATATGAATTTGAGAATCCGAGGATTATGAATTCTGTAACAGAACTTTGATTTTGGATCTGAAAGGATTCATGATATCTCATCTGAAACGAGAAAATGTAGCATGAGCAGCCAATATCCCATCAACACAACCTTGATAAGGTCCCACCTAGACTGATCAAATCTAAATAAAACGGCTTTAAAGGGAATCTTATTAAATTGAGATACTGATACATATTGCTTCCTTCTTACCTGTTTTTATTTTCCGATTGTAGATTTTTTTATTTCTGTATTTTTTGTATATGATAATGGGGGAAGCCATCTTGCCCAAGCTATTTTTAACAGCATTTTCACAGCAGCGACATGGACATAGGGGCCTGTGAACAAGAGCAGACCCAATGACTTCTGTAAACATTATTTTATTGAATTAAGCCAAGTTTACAAATCATAATTGAAGGCAATATGCTGCAGCAGGAATACAAAATATTTAATGCACATCACAGAGTTGTATCAATGAACAAGGCAGTATACAAAATGAATACTATTATTAGAACAGGTACAACTGAACCATAAGCAAAAAACTTGTAACCAGGATAAGAGGAAAAGGGGATAGGGAAAACAAGCCATAACCCTCATAAATGTTGAGGTACATTAAATACAAAGTACTTGGAATTGTTCCATATAGTCCATAATTTCTGTTTTTTGAGACGGGATAGAGGTTGTTCTGCAAGTTCACAATAACAGTTAAAATTAGTATGTCTGATGATATCCGAAATAGTGAGAGTGGTTGGGTCTTTCCATAGAAGGGCAATTGCCACTCTGGTAGAGATGAGGATATGAAATAAAACCGTTCTTAAGAGCGGAGGACTCATTGACTTGTATAGAAGAGTTTTCTGGGCATGCTCTGTGACCTGGGAACAAATCACTATGCATGGAGGGGAGAGGGTGAGCTGTGATTCTCCTATTGTGAATGGTGTTATCTATACACATTGGTGTCACCTTTCAGTGTAACCTTGCCTGTACTGATAATGAGGAGATTGCTGAAAAGTTTTCTCTACAGAACAGGAAGTGTCAGACTATTTTAGGCCTAGTGGCCACAAGCAAAATTGCAGGATTTCGGAATTTAAAAAAAAAAAATATTGTTATGGAAAAAAAACACAACCAAAAATTGTTACAAAATATGTGTAACATAAAAACATGAGTTAAACAATAGGTCCTTTTTTGATAGCACATTCCTTTTAAAGACTTGCCATGAACTTGTATGTTACATATGTACTAGACCGGGTGTTCTCAAGGCATATCCAATGATGTCTGATGCTGTGAATAAACAGGTGTCCCTGCCTGCATGACTCTGTCTACTGACTTTAAATACAGCTGCGCAAGTCTGCTTGACTGTACAGTATTTGAAACTCCCATAGAAGATAGTGGAGAGAGCCCTGCATCTGTACAGCCGCAGCAGCTGTAGCACCAAGCAGGTTGGACAGTTGGGGGACACTCATTCCGGAGATAGGAGTAGGTTCCAGAAGTAGGACCAGCATCTGTCAGGCATTTATGGCATATCCTATGGATTCGATTGCCCTCAAAATTCCGCTGTGGATTTTTTCAGTTTCAATGCAGCTTGTTATAGAAGAGGATTAGAACCATTTAATGGGGTTAATCCTCATGCTGGGTACCCAATATGATTTCCACACAAAATCACATTAATAAGGGAGAAGTCATTCGTGTTTTTCTGAACAAGGAGGTGCAAATTACAGTTTACAAATTACAGAATGGTTTTCCATTAAAAATAATCACATGCTGTTGAGATTCACAATCAGTGTGGAATACACTCAGATTCTTTGTGCTAATCCACTTGAAGACCAGTAAAGTGAATGGGTCTAAGCTTCCTATAGGTTTTGAATATTAAAAGTAAATGATACTAAAACTGAAAAAGGTGTCCCTACTGCCTGTAGCAACAAGAAGATATTTTTCAGCTTTCCAGTTTAAAAACAATGAAAACTGAACTCTACTATGACTAACAATTTTCAGAAAATTAGGGCCATAGTGCATAATCATTTTCAGTCCGCTAGTTAGGCCGGGCTAAACATTGCACTACAGTAATTGATATAACTGAATAAGGTTTTTTGCATACAACTGTATTATGGATGATGTAATATATCATACAAGCCTCATCTATGTGTGTAATACTAGCAATCAGCCCCTCATGGATAGTAGACTTGGGAGTGGTTGTTTATCAGTATTTTTATACTTTAGCACTCTCCCCTGTATAGTGCTGTGGCTTTTAAAAACTGTGGGCGACATGTATGAAACTTGCCGCTGACATGCCAGTTCTAAGTCGATATAGTGGACTGTAGAGTGTGACATAATGTATGAACCTGTCGTATGTGGGTTCATAAATCTGGCATGTGATGTGCCTTGCATAGCATATCTTTGGTGTGCCTGGGGCAATTTTTGGCTTACGACTGTTCATACATATATAGAACAGGGCTACAACAGTTTCTTGGCGCAAGGTATGCCAAAATATGGCGCATTCATGTTCATACAAGTGGGTTTTTTTATCCAATGAGCAGTTATATACTAAGCAGTTGCCCTCCTCATGGATGGCCTTTTGTCTGTGTTCTGAAGTATATCATTTTTAATTTTTCTGTGATTTTCACTGTGAATTGCTAGTAAGGGTAATGTATGAACTCGCAAGACAATGAGGACCCTTGATGTGGGTTGCAAGCTTGCGTATTTTGGCCAAAATATCAACTAATACCTCATGATTTTTAATATTCAGTTTGGCCATGTGATACTGGGAAGCAGAGGGTGTCAGTATTTTGTGTTAGACACTTGAAATATGCTGGGCAAAACGCTCAGTTGAATAGTAGAGGTGTCATCGAATGGTTGTAAGCCAGCATGGTGTACCACCCATAACCGTATTTTTGGCACCCTTTATAAGCCTTATCTATATGTAATTGTAATATTAGCAATTACCCCCCTCATGAACATTAGGGGCCATATGTATGAAAACTGTCTAGGTCTAAAGCTCACTTTGTTGCTCATAAGAACCAACCAGAGCGCCCCTCTCATTTTTCCAGAGTACTGAATGAATTGAAAGGAGCGCTTTGATTCGTTGCTATGGGCAACAAAGTGAGTTTTAGACCTAGACAGTTTTCATACATGTGGTGTAGGCCCTAGGTGTGTATGTGTTTATCAGTATTTTTGCACTAGAACAATCTTCCCTGTATGGTATTGTGGCTTTTTTGTATACAAGTGTGAACTGGTATTTATCTAATGTGCAGGTATATGCTAAGCAATATCTTCCTCATGGATAGGTGTGTGAGCGATTGCTCATCAGTATTCTGCACCTGTGCAACTTCTCCCATGTAGCACTGGGTTTTTATTGCCTCCTATTGAAAATACATTTTGTCCAGTCATTGTTCAGTGAGACTGGCAAAGGTTTTCTGATTTCTTGTAATATGTTTTAAACTGTACCTGGACTGTGTGCCCTATTTATTCCCTATGCAGGCTTGCTTCTGTAATTCAGACCCAGAGTTATTCTAGGTTTTGCTGTATCTGTTCTGTATGACATCATCTACATGAGTCACTGAACTGCCAGGATGAGAAAGTAGCCTAACTTGAATCATAAAACCTCATACAAATGAATTCGTTCTTACATTGAGTGAGATCATAGTGAGATCTATGAATAAGACAAATTAATTTGTTCTTATATTGAGTGAGATCATAGTGAGATCTATGAATAAGATCAGACCTGATCAGATTTTTTTCACTAAAAATGCAGGAAGAAATGTAATGTCAATGTAAACAAAATGCTGAAAACGTGTTTTTTCATACAGTTGCCAGCATGCTATGGGAAGCAAAGAGACGGTATTCAGATGGTTATGGTGTTGTGGATGGGAACAAAGGTTCTATGTATGTCTGATCCTTTGTGTCTCCATTTTAATGTATTAGTTAATGTATTAGTTAGTATATACCTCACATACCTATGTAATACAGCATGTAAAAGCTGTCTTTATATCTCTTGTCACTAATATGTTAACAAAATGTCTGCCTCTAGTAGTTTGTAGAGATCGTCATGTAATCCAAGATGGCATGTCTTCTGAAGTTACACCCTGTGTCCAAACATTCCTGAGCTGTGAGGAGGGGTCTGTAGATACAGTAAGTACGTGCCAATAGACCCTCACAGCCAGGCACATGTGATGCTTATCTACTAATTTGCAAAAGTAAAAAAAAGCTGCCATTTTTTGAATAAAGCAGAAAGCACTTTCATAGCAACAAGGCATGTTGTGATTGTTCTTTCTTGGTGCACCCTTTGTTATTTTTAAGCTAATGTGGACCCCCACAAGGACAGAATAGCCCATTTGAGGCTACTTCCATTTCAGATGTCGCCTTGAAACATGGGGCATGGGCTTTGATCTGATCCCCACAAGGACAGAATAGCCCCTTTGAGGCTACTTCCATTTCAATGGCACGGGCACATGTATGCCGATACTTATACCACATCCGGATATGATATTTTACCAATGCAGGTCTTTATTCTGCATCACAATAAAGACATGAGTAACATGTATGTATGCAGTGCACAAAAAATGTCAGGAGCAAGGATGAAGATTGCCTCACTCAATAGGGCCAATCCAAAAGCACAGCAAAATCAGAGAAAAAAAGGAAAGGCAACTCAGAAATCCAAAGGCACGCCTTGTATTTCTGGAGTGTAGTACCAAGACTATTTCTTTTGACTGAAAAATACAGCATGTGACAATGCTCTTACTGTACAACATACACAGACTCCTGTCGGGGAACCTATGCCAAAATGTCTGCGTTTTGCATGCTTCTGGCAGATCTACCTTTTGTTTGACTAGATAGACAAATGTGGGCTGCAGAACCTTTCAAAACAACAAAGCACTGCAAAAATCCTTTATGTGATAAAAGTGTGTAGTATATGCATTTTTGGAACACATTTGGATTTTCATGAAGAGAAAATAAAAAGTTAAGACAATGTTTCAAAAAGAAAAATGAGATGTATTCTGTCCGATAACCCTTACAGGTCTGCCATGAATAATTTCATACAGTTAAATATGTGGACCCCTCGATCACTACCAGTTCCTTGCTTGTACCAGATCACTGGTGCAAGATAGGAACCTTCTTAGGGTATGTTCACTCGTTGTACTGCGGCACATACTTCTAAAGTGCGGGGGCTGGTCCCATTCACTTCTATTATCCAACGCCGGGAAGAAGTAACATGTCACTTCTTTCTTCTGGCGTACAATACACGCATATTGTACGTCGGGGAAGATGGCCGTAATTCATAGCTCTCTATGACAGCTATGAATTACCGTAATTGCAGGGTACATTATGGGCATATTGCGGCGCAGAATACGCCTCACAATTACGCTGTGTGAACATAAAATTTCACCTGAGCCCCTTACAGGAGTACTGCCCTGATTTCAGCCCTGGGGCCTAGTCTAATATGTATTAGTATTGTATTTGGCAAGATTATTACGATTTGATTGGCAGCATGTGGACTGCTAGGGTTAACACCCTTGTCTACTGTCAGCAGCAGGATCTCATGTTGTGTCTGATCTGAGAGAGATCACCAAACTTTCAATGCTTATTAGATATCTCCTACTGTTTCCTAAAGAGGATTAACCATATTAATGAGCTGGGTCCAGCTGGTATATTAGCTGGCTTAAAATGCAACCCTCTATTCATAACATTGGAGAAAATAATTATGCGGGTGTGTTATAGTAAAACCTTTCCTCGCTATGTGCTCAGCTGGAAACATTCAGCTTGCATGGAAAGGTTTGCTTTTAAAGGGTAATCTTATTATTCCATGACCTTGCTCAGGCTATAATATCATAGTCCAAGTATTAATTACTAAATGTCATCGTTCAGAAATGTCTTCATAGTGCAGGACTGTCCAGTTACCTCTGATCTGCTGTTACAGGATGATGAGAAGGATACTACTGTGAACAAGCCACAAGTTTTATGCCTTCTCTAGTCCCTCTAGAAAAAGGTAACACAAGGAGATCCAGACAAGCCAGACCTCTCATTTCCTATGAGGCTAGTGATTAATAGCCAGAAAGATATCTCAGTGGGTCCAATCATTAGGGGAATACCAATGTCTCGGTAGGATGTATTATATTTATTACAATAGGAAACCAATTGAGAATTCTTGGTGCTTATCATGCATTTTATGGAAAATTACATCTTACAGGAAACAAAATATGACGCTCATTGCCCAATATGTAGATAACATTCATGTTGAAGGTCTCAGGGATAAAGGAAATTCTGTTGCTGTGACCATGCCTGTTAAGACCTCTGCACTTTCCCCTGCCGTAAAGTACAGAGACTACGCTTTTGGCCATGATTTTATGTGTGTATTGTATGCTCTAGTCTGAACTCGGTTTGATTGCTGTGCTGTTAGTGGTGGTGATTGACAGGTTTCCACCACAACCGCCTGGTTTCTTCTGCTAGCCTCAGTACTGGGCTGCAGACAGTTTGGGTTAAAGAGTGATTGACATCTGCCTTCACCACTCATCTTTCTTCCTGCCATTCTGTGTTCTGTGTGGTCTGGATGTCAGAGGGTCTGTCCAATCACACCCTGGACCGGGACCCTGGCATCCCTTAAGTAGACCATTTGTGCTCTGAGATGTGCTTGTGATAGTCTCTTGTATTGGAGCTGGCGGGTTTTTACTGGTGTGTTTGCTTGTATTTCTGACCTCTGTGCCCACCTTCTTGATCTCCGCTTTTTGCCTGCCGCCGCTGTACCTTGTTTGCCAACTCCGTTTTTTTTCTGCTGACCATTCTCTATGATGTTTGTCTGTCTTGTACTGTTTCATGTTTCATGTTAACAATGTAGGGACCACCGTCTAGTTGTAGCCACCCGTCTAGGGTCGGGCTGGTATATAGGCAAGGTTAGTTTTGGAGGGTCCAGCACTAGGGCTCACTGTCTTTCTTTCCTCACACCTGTATGGCAAATCTATAAATATGATAACAGGAATAAACCTCCTATGGCTTATCTCCTACAGGAACAAAGGATCCAACATGCCCATTCCCTCTTTCCATTGATATCTGCTGTTGGGGGATGGTTGGGATGCCCGATATATAGTACATTGTTGGCTGAGCTCGCTAATGTGTGTGGCTAGCCACTGGCCAGCTAGACACTTTGTGTGCTGCCATATGATGCCTCTTTATGACACTTCCTTTGTAATAGGACAGGCAATGAGACCATCTTCAGTTTTATGAATCCATAAGAAAGTCTGTATGAATTTAGAGGCAAATGAAAGTACAATATGAACACATAGTTTTCTATAGGTGTAGTATTCCACATGTATTCAATACAGATTTGAAGGGCATAAGCTTTAAAGTTAAAGAGGGTTTCCCATAATGCCAACTTATTACCTATCTATAAAATAGGTGGCAAGTATCTGTTCAGTTGATGACCCCCTAAAACCATGAGAATGGGTCCAATGTTCCCTTGTTTGAATGCAGCAGCAATATATTATATATATATATATATATATATATATATATATATATATATATATATATATATATATATATACGGTATATAATATATATATAATGGTACTCAATGCAAACACTATGGGACTGAAAGAGATAGTCGTGCCCTCTGTTCAGCTGTCTTCAGCAGTCCCATAGACTTTGAATGGAACAGCAGTTCACATACTAAGGGCCGGTTCACACGGCTTATTCAGGCCGTAATTGCGGGACCGCCCCATAGACTTTCATTATCCACGGCGCGTATCCCGCTGGGATAATGTGCATGTCACTTTCTCCCCGCCCGGCAAATTCGCCGAGCGGGATGGAGAGACGGAATCCATAGTTCTCTCATGAGAACTGTGGATTACCGTAATGGCTGGACGGATTCCAGCCGTATTGCAGCGCAGTACGGCGTGCAATACGGCTGCAATCTGTCCCTGCAATAAGCCGTGTGAACGGCCCTTTAGGGTAAGTCCACAACGCATTGGTTTTCAGGTAGTTTTTGGATTTGAAAACCATCTGTAAACCATTTGTTAAGTCTGACCATCTATTAAACTTTTAACATGTTCATTCTTCCTCCCGGTTTTCAACCAGAACATAAACTGTTCAGTGCAAAGGGGGAGGGCAGAATCTCCGTCCCTCTTTACTCCAAAAAACTACAAACATTTTTTAGTGCCATGTGGAAACTCTGCATTTAAACAGGAATGCAAGGGATCCCGGTTGTTTTCATAGGTTGGACCCTCACTTATGAGTTTTCATCTTGGGAAAACTCAAAAGAGCAGTTTAACCTGTAGCGTTGGTTTCTGCTCTAGCCCATAAAGCTGGTGTTATTGACCCTTTGATTGCATCCTTAAGAATGGCTTTTATCAATATTGTTTACTTGGTGGTAGTGAATAACATCCTTTACACTGGTAGTGTGGAAAAACAAAACTATCAACTTTATGGAAACCAACCGAAAGAGATCTAATTCCGGTTGATGAGGCTTTTAGCCTTCAGGAAAATCTGATTGAATACGATAAGTGGTTGTAAACACAAAACATTTAGTTGAAAAGCTTTTGGAATCCTACAAAACAAGTTCAGAATGTTCCATACCAGCATCAATGTATGACAACTCGTTCACTTCAACCTTATTTCTGGGCCAGGTAAAACTAGCTGCGTATTTTAATTCTTGTATTGGCCTCAAAAGAGCTAAAACATTATTGTGTTCAGTAGATCGAGATTACTATTAAATAATGTGTAACATACATTGCAAGGAACCCAGGAATGGCTTCCTCTCTTTGCTTCTGAAGAGAAAAAAAGAAAATTTGACCTACAGCCTACAAGTGTGTAAGTCCATGTTCACACGGCTTATTTCGCAACGGATTTGCAGCCGTATTTACGGCCGCAAATCCGTTGCGAAATCAGTTACAAACAAGTAACTGGCCGTTTTACATTGATTTTAATGGGAAATACGTGTCGTCGTTCAGACGACACTTATTTCCGTTCCATATTGAGGCTGCGGATTGCGGCCGCAATCTGGCCGCAAAAACAATATGCATGTCAATTATTTCCGGACAGATTCACCAACTATAATGAATGAGGATGGTGAATCCGTCGGGAAATCAGTTCCAAATACGTGCCACACTTAGTGGCACTTATTTGAAACTGATTTGCAACTGATTTCGGAACGTATTTACGTCGGATCAGTTCTGAAATCAGCCGTGTGAACATAGCCTAATGGTAATGGTTTCCAAGTGGATTATAACAACCTCTGCCCAGCACCTGCAGCTGTGATGAATTGTTTACTTCTATGATGATTGTCATGGTTTTTAGGGTGCTTTCACACAGCACATTTTTGGTGCAGTTTTAACTGCGCTCCAATTAAACTACCATTATTCCCAGCAAGCTGCTTTCAGTTGTCTAAATTGTTCGGAAAGGTGTTTCAAGTAAATAATCAATGACTGTGTTTGAAGTCTTGTGGATTACAAAACACTAATTGATTACTCACTTTCAAAACAGTTTAGATAAGCGCAAAAAACTTGCTGGTAATAAAGGCAGTTTAATTGGATCGCAGTTAAAGCTGCACTAAAACTGTGCTGTGTAAAAGTGCCTTTAGGATTGCTAACCAGATAACTATAATTTTTTGGGTGGAGGGAAGGAGCAAAACCTGGCTTTTAAGATTTTGCCATGAGGGTCACTTTAGGATCTAAAAAAAAGGTTTAAAAAATTGTTCTTGACGAACGAAAAGCGCACGAATTCCTTGGGAGTATTAATCTTCCTGGAATCACAGAGAAACAATGAATAGGATTAGAACAGGCCCTAGTAGTAGAGGAGATCCGTGCAGCACTAACCTCATCCGCACACGGACCAACTCTCGGCCCAGACGGCTTCACGGCTGAATATTATAAGATCCTCAAAACTGAATTAACTCCTTACCTCACAAAATTGTATAATTCCTTATATTTGGGCAATAAAGAAATAGACTCATTCTTAGACTCCAAAACGATTCTCCTCCTGAAACCAAACAAAGACCCTACCCAGCTTACGTCCTACCGCCCAATCTCCCTCTTAAATTTTGACTACAAACTCCTAGCAAAAATAATGGCCAATCGGATCCAGCATTTCCTCCCCCAGATCATTCACCCACACCAGTCAGGATTTGTCAGAGACAGACACTCCACCAGGAATGTCAGAGTGGCGGCGACAGCAATTCAGGCGGCTCAAGATCCAGCTCATCCGGTTTCCATGTTATTAAGCTTGGATGCGGAGAAAGCTTTTGACAAAGTGGCGTGGCCGTTTCTCGCCGCCACTCTGACAGAACGTGGGTTTGGATCGATCTTCATTCAATTTCTGGACTTCTTACATACTAATTGCACCACAACACTACTGCTAAACGGCCACGCATCCCCAACTATTGACCTTTTCAGGGGAGCGAAACAGGGATGCCCCCTCTCCCCCATATTATTTAATTTCTCCCTAGACCCCCTTTTATATTACATTACACAGTCCCCACAATTTCAAGGAATTAGACTTAAAGACAAAGAACTGAAATTAACCGCCTACGCGGACGACTTACTCCTGATGATATCTAATCTCCGACAGACTTTGAATAACATCCTAACTGAAATAAGAGACAAGGGAAGGCTCTCAGGATATGACATTAATGTCGAAAAAAGTGAGGGAATGCTCTTAAAGGGCCCCGCAAAGCCATTATGGGCTCTCTCACACCCGATTAATTGGTGCACCTCCTCCCTGAAATATCTGGGCATAAAGCTGACTAAAAACTTGGACCGGCTGCATGAGTTAAATCTGCAAAACTACATCTCAAACCTACAAGCGACTCTAAAAAAATGGGAACATGTTCCCCTTACCTTTATGGGAAGAGTTTCCCCGCCTGCTGTATCTCTTCCAGATGCTGCCGCTATACTTAAGCCCAAAAGAGGAAAAATCTATCTCCAGGTTGTTCCGCGGCTTCATCTGGGGAGGAGGTCGTGCACGCATCCCTTTTCACATACTACAGCTGCCAAAATCGAGTGGAGGCTTGGGAATGCCCAATGTCCGCCTATACAACCTAGCGGCCCTAGCACGTTTCTTCTCGGACTGGGCAAGAGGGGAAGAAGTTTTTATGTACAGCTCTCTAGACACTTTGTTCATACCAGGAGTCACACTCATGAACTTCCTCCATTTGCCCTTCGCAAACATACCACAAGATGTACGAAACAACACTTTGCTCATGCCGATATGGCGAGCCTGGAACAAAATAAGGCACCTCGGAGGCCTGTCAGCTACATGCTCTATGCACCGCTCCTTGTTTCACAACCCAGACTTTCAGGATGGCAGGCCTCATAGGTTTTTCAGGCAGCTACATAGACTGGGAATCTGCAGGGTGGAACAGTGGATAAACCCAGTAGCTCATACCCCTTATAGTTACGCAGAACTTCAAAATATATTTCCAGACATAAATGTTCCATTTTTTCATTACCTGCAGGTGACTAGTTATTGTAGGGAGCTATTGGGATCAATGACAGATAAAGACTGGGACCCCACATTTGGAGATGTTATGCTGCGTCCCCCTACCAGAAGGGCATTATTATCTACCATATATAAATACCTACAAAATATTGGAGATCATATCAGGGCCTGCGCCCAATTAACAAAGTGGGCGGACAGGGACTCTTCTCTACAGCCGACACTCATCTTGAATTCCACAGCAAGGGCTCACAAATACCTCCCCTCAACCAAATATATAGAAATGCAACTTAAAGTAATACACAATGCATATCTTACCCCAATAAGAGGTTTTAAGATGGGAATCTACAGCTCGGATATGTGCTTCAGATGTGCCTCGCCCAAGGCGGACCTGTACCACTGCCTCTGGGAATGCCCAATAATCCAGACATATTGGCAGAACATTATAGCCTACAGCAACCGAATAGGATTGCCATCTTTTATACCCTCGGCTTCCTGGGCGCTTTTTGGGCACATAGAGGGGGTGGGCCACATCAGCAACAGGGAATTGCACCTGCTCTATATCCTGGCCGCAGTGGCAAGAAAAGCCATCCTCCATAGGTGGCTTCTGCCCGAGGGTCCGAATATGGCCCTATTCTTAGAAAACTGCCATTTCCTGTTGAAGATGGACTGGGTAGAGGCAGCACAGCAGAAAGAAAAAAGAACGAAAAAATTCTTTCAGACGTGGGGCCCAATTATAAACACCCTACCAGCACTAACAAAACAAGCCTTATACCGGTGCTTTGGCACCACCACGTGGTTCCTGCCGCAACAGCTAATGGGAGAAACCCCTGTAAACACCTTAGATACTACTGGGATTCTAGAAATTCAGAGTATGTCAACCCTTCACGTAAATGACACAATTGGCCGGGTGGGGGTTAGTCCAAGTGGATCCTACTTGTTATGATCCTCTGAATCACAAGAGATCTCCCAAATCCTAATATACGAGGCTGACTGCCATCAACCACACTCTAAGAGGGGGGACTGCCAACCTCACATTATAAATATTACTCGGCCCAAAACTGCGCCGGGTCGAACAAAAAGATACCACAAAAGGGGGTCCATACCACAGCCCAAACCGGAGGGAAATTTCATGTAGCAGGGGAGGAAATGTGACTGTGCTACAGCCATTGATGCAAATAAACTAAGGTTAAATGTTAAGTTGTAAAGTTGTTTGTTCTAAACAGCTTTGATATTGTCACATTTTATAAGAATATGTTGTAATCGCTTACAGACGAAGCTGTTGTATTCAATTACCCAAATGTGTTATGTTCTAAAGAGAAAAATGAAAAAAAGGAAAGATGTTGAAAAATGAATCCATGCCAAAGAATGTGAATACCCTGTAAAACTCGACACCTGTTGAATTGTCTCGCAAGAATTGTTATATCAAATGATGTTGAAATTCATACTGTATATTTGACTGGTTGGATTCAATAAAAATTATTTAAGAAAAAATTGTTCTGCCAGGGTTTAATACCAAGCTCATTATTATCATTATAACACTGAAACCAGCTATATACAACCATACAGTCCATAAATGATTTCAAACCCCCTACATCTTCCCTACTCCCCACATTTCACAGCCATGAACAATGCGACCACTTCCAAGTCAGCTTAGTACATGGCCTGTGGCTAGTAGAATACACCCTAATCTAAGCGTAAGTTATCTTAGTTCCCTTAGTTAGAGCCCTCTTCTTTCAACACTCATGTTTTTTACCCTCAAGGTTTTTTTACACCTATCTCAACATTTCAAAGTGGAGTTGTCAAAAATAGGCCAAATATATTAAAACATGCTATTTTGTGTGTGCATTACTGATGTATGGCAGTTACAAGGGGAGTAAAGAAAAGTAGCTAACATGCCTAGCAAACACCAAATATATTCTCTCTCTAGAAAACGCTATAATTCCCTCTGTAATATGTTCTCTCTGTATACACATACACTCACCGGCCACTTTATTAGGTACACCATGCTAGTAACGGATTGGACCCCCTTTTGCCTTCAGAACTGCCTCAATTCTTCGTGGCATAGATTCAACAAGGTGTTGCAACGATGCTCAATTGGTACCAAGGGGCCCAAAGAGTGCCAAGAAAATATTCCCCACACCATGACACCACCACCACCAGCCTGAACCGTTGATACAAGGCAGGATGGATCCATGCTTTCATGTTGTTGACGCCAAATTCTGACCCTACCATCCGAATGTCGCAGCAGAAATCGAGACTCATCAAACCAGGCAACCTTTTTCCAATCTTCTACTGTCCAATTTCGATGAGCTTGGGCAAATTGGAGCCTCAGTTTCCTGTTCTTAGCTGAAAGGAGTGGCACCCGGTGTGGTCTTCTGCTGCTGTAGCCCATCTGCCTCAAAGTTCACAGAACTGTGCGTTCAGAGATGCTCTGCTGCCTACCTTGGTTGTAACGGGTGGCTATTTGAGTCACTGTTGCCTTTCTATCAGCTCGAACCAGTCTGCCCATTCACCTTTTACCTCTGACATCAACAAGGCATTTCCGCCCACAGGACTGCCGCTCACTGGATGTTTTTTCTTTTTCGGACCATTCTCTGTAAACCCTAGAGATGGTTGTGCGTGAAAATCCCAGGAGATCAGCAGTTTCTGAAATACTCAGACCACCCTTCTGGCACCAACAACCATGCCACGTTCAAAGGCACTCAAATCACCTTTCTTCCCCATACTGATGCTCGGTTTGAACTGCAGGAGATTGTCTTGACCATGTCTACATGCCTAAATGCACTGAGTTGCCGCCATGTGATTGGCTGATTAGAAATTAAGTGTTAACGAGCAGTTGGACAGGTGTACCTAATAAAGTGGCCGGTGAGTGTACTGTATCTATCTATCCATCATACTGCATTTATCATGCATATTGAGACGCTTTAATCACATTTGTTTGCTATCTTGGACTGGCCCGGGGGTCACTTCAGCTTGATATTGCCATCTTGAGATTGACACCAACGTATGTCACTCTGATGGCTTCTTTTTAAACTGACCTCAGCCAGCTTTATTCTCCAGCTGGATACAGTGCACAAAACTGCATAAACTAAAACCTAGGCCGTCTTGCCACTCACATAACACTTAAAAAGCCCTCTCTACTAGTGGTCTGGGCTATCACTCAGCACCACAAATACACACCGTACAATACTATACTTGGTACAGGTGTATGTGCACAAACAAGACTCGTCAAACGTGTTCCTTCCTATGAACTGAAGGATTTACTGAATTTTATTATTTCCCTTAAAGGGGTTTTACCACAATCTTATTTCATACCTTCTGCATCCAGCTCTTCAGCTCTTTTTACTTAGAAGGGGGCAGGTGTGATTTGTTTGAATTGCCTATCATGTGACCCAGCAGGATGACATCACCAGGCCTTTCCTCTCTGTAGTCAAAGAAAGGTCTGTTTATGTACAGAATTGGAAGTAGCTACACTGGAGCTCAGAGGTAACATTTTTGCTTTACAGCACAACGGTCCTTAGTTCAAATCCCTTCAGGAACTTAACCTGTGGATTTTTTTTTCATCTTTATCAATTCACATATCTGATTGAGGGTTCTTTTTTTATTTGCACTGTTTGACTTATTACTAACTATTCCAAAGGACAGGAGTAGAATGACAGCACCTGGGGTTTGAACACTCAGTAGCTGCCTGAGAAGAGAGGTGATGACTGAGCATGTGCGACCAGGACTGAGGAGCTCACAGCCCTGGTCGTATCCCCTTTATACGAGATGTAAACTATTTTTCACTAAAGGAGCAGCTAAATCAAAAACGGTGCAGAATTTTTAATAATGATGAATAGTGAAAATGTTTATCGTTTAACTTTCAAACTTCCCATGTCAATTTTACTTAGTGGCAAAATCCCTTTAAACAAACTCTACACAACATATGCTTGTACTGTATTATACTATAATCATTTATTCAGGGCCTACAGCCCAAAGTCACACTATGTCTTGGGCCGAATGCCTGTGGGACAGGACTCTCCCTCTCCGTCCACATGAATTATCTTCCAGTTATATTGATGATACTCACCCTCTGGTTACACCGTACCCTGGTTTCCTTTTGGCGCTTTCTTCAGGGTCTTCACACTGTCTGTATTTCTTGGACTCTGGGTCTTGTTGTACCATCTCCCGCTGACACATCAGCCCGCTTCAGCAACCACTTGTCACTAACTGCCTTTTTGTTGCTCCCTAAGCTCTTGTCATTACCGCCTGCCCCTTCAATGTACTTGCGCCATCTGTTGGCTGGTGGGTCAACTGCGGTTCCCCACTCTACATCTTCCCTCTGGAACTTACCGGTTGCCGTCCCGGCAACTAGTACCTGCAAGATATAATCATCATAACGATCTGGATGCTTACAATAATTGTCACATTGAGAATGGCATACCCCCAGATGAACCGCCCCAACCTCTGGTTCGCTAACTCCTTCATTTATGGCTGATCCCAACCTTGGCTCTAAAGGGGGTAAAACAGAAGGAAATGACAGGACCCACCAGTCATCAACTTGTAAAGGTTCCCAAAGCAACCTGAAGGTTTTAAGTTGTGTATTATTGTGGCAGATAGGTGAAGTATTAAATATGTGGTGCACTGACACTCAGAAACTGGAGACAATACAATTCTTCAGGGAAAACTCAGGCTTTTACTCACGGCACTGGAACTTGTGAAGATAACATTTTTTCTGGCCATGACACCAGGCAGTGGTACACATCATCAACACAATTGCACTTCTCTTGAGGATCTCACTTTCAGTTCTTTTTATTCTTCTCCTGACCTTCTCAATAACCCTTCTATACGTCTTCCTCTCTGGTACAGTGGAAATACCCAAGGGGCCATTCTTAAGACCTCTTCGTATAATACCCAGGGTCAACTAGCCAGGCCTACTCTCTCTGAGGTTCACACTGTAAGGGCAGTTCCCAACCGTGCTGCCCACCTGTACCTCTGGGAGTCCACACTTTCCGCTCTTCTGCCTATGAAACCGGTGTCCTCTTCTGGCTCTGGATTACTGCTCTCTGGATTACTGGTGAGTGGGGTGTCCACCCCATCCTGCCCTCTCTATCACTGGCAGATAGGTAGTGTTCCCGGGTTCCCTTTTTCTGCTGCATTCAACTATTTACACATTCAGCACTGATCTGAACTTGGAACAGAACTCCACTGAATTGCTCACTCCACACAACTGCTGCAGAGCTGACAGGCTTCCGACTTCACTCTGTAACTTGGCCCCTCCCCTGTCAGCTCTCTGATTGGCTGCCTAGCCTAGCTGCACTGTCTCCCTAACAACCCTAGTTCTCTCTCCCTGACTACTAGGATAGTAACCCTTCTTTTAGTGACTCAGCACCTAAATATGTAAACATCCTAAACATATGTACATAACACTATACAGTATATTGCAGCTATATACAGTTCCACTCTGTAGCAGCACTCTGTCATCTGCCTACAGAAGTCCCCACAAAAACACAAATATACATTTGTACACCCTCACGAGCTGGCGGACGGGCAATGATGGAGATCTCTGGTCCACTGCATTGTGGCCTACTCAGAAAAATGCAAGGTCTCGGACCTGATTCTCCTTCATGTTTCACTTCGAAGACCTGGTTATTCAGGTTGGCTTAAACAACCAGATTGTAGATCCTTTGTAGAAGACTTCTATGATCACCCATCCATGTCTGTGGATTACAATTTTCCTCTTCTCCCGTGCTCAACGTCATCATTTGACTAAAAGGGCACTTCCCATTTCTCTCAAACATCAACATATAAGGGGAATAGCCTGTGTCAGAGTGTACAGTGTTGTTATATACCCTATACTAACTTGGCAACATGATCAGGCCATCTCTCTTTTCTGTTCCTCCAGCGCTCTTAACATCTCAAGTAATTTGTGATTTAGCCACAGGCTGATTTCCCTCGGAGTAGTTAGAGTCTTTGGAATCTGGTAAAAGTGGCACCTTTTCTCAAGCAAAAAGTGTTTCCACAGAGCTTGGGCATCTCCATTGTCATTGTCCCTCCCTGGACTGTACCACATTTTGAAGTTGAACTTGCTGAGCCTCGCCATCCAACGCTGTTCAAGAACTCCTAATTTAGCTGTATCTAGGTGAACTAAGGGGTCATTATCAATAACCAGTGTAAACTGAGCTCCCATCAAGGTGTCGGCAAACTTTTCTGTGACGGCCCATACTACCGCCAGGAGTTCCAGTTTGCTTTTTAAGGCGCGGCTGACATAAGCGATTACCCTTTCTCGACCTTCCTGTATCTGAGTCAATACAGCTCCCAGTCCCTTCAAACTTCCATCAGTCTATAGTACAAAGGGAAGATTCCAATCTGCATATGCCAGAATTCGCCCTCTAGTCAACAGCCTTCAACTCTTGAAAGGCCCATTCCGTTTCTCCATTTCATTGGAGCACTCGTTTCTTCGCATCATTCAATGGTATTCCTTGGAGCAAAGCGTATAGTGGAGCTGGTAATTTGGCAAAATCTTTAACGAAGCATCTGTAATATACTATTAAGCCTAGAGAAGTCCATAGGTAATTAACCCTTTGAGGTGCAGGCCAGTTCTGGAAAGCCTTCACTTTGAAGTCCATAGGTTGCATGCCTTCATTGGAAACAACATGGCCCAGAAATTTAGGGCAACATGCATGAAATTTGCAGTGTGAACGCCAAATTTCATGCGCATATTAATGGTATAGAATGTGCCTGATTTATCAACCCGCTATACAGCGGGTCATAAATCAGGTGCATTCTAGCACTCGGGTGACAGTTCGAGATCAGGTATACACTTTGAAAGTGGTATACCTGTTCCAGCTGTAATGCGCCCAGAAATGCTGCAGCGAAGCTACAAATATGTAGCTTCGCTACGGTTCTAGTGCTTCCCGCCTTCCCCTTTAAAAATGTATGAACGGGGCTGCCCCTGATATCAGGCTGAATAGACACCAGATATCTGGCGCAGCCCCGTTCATACATGTCACCCATAATGCTTTCTCGGAATAGATGACACTTGTTGGATTTTAGTTTCAGACCACATGCCTTAAGGTGCCACAGGATCTGGTCTAGCTTCTACAAATGTTCTGCCAGCATGGCCAAATATATAATGATGTAATTTAGACAAAATGAGAAAAAATTATTGAATTAAATCCCCAAGGAACAATTCTGTGAGGTGTTAAGAGGTAGCAGGTGCATTACTCAGTCCAAACTGCATTCTAAGAAATTCAAATAAAATCCCATAGGAGTAATAAAAGCTGTCTTCTCCTGGTCCATTTGTGTGATAGGCACCTCCCAATACCCACTTGCCAAACCAAGTGTGGAGAAAAACTGTGCATGTCCCAGGGCAGCCGGCAACTCTTCTATGTGAGGGAGTGGGTACGAATCTCTGACGGTGCAGGCGTTCAGTCGCCAGTAGTCCACACAGAACCGGAGAGTCCCATCATTTTTCTTGACCAACACAATCGGGGAAGCCCAGGGGCTTTGACTGGGCCATATTATCCAGTTCTCCTGCATCTGTTTCTGCATGGCCTTTACTTTCTGGTATAGAAGTGAATAGGAGGGTTATCACCTGTCGGGACCATGTGTTCCAGTGTCGAAGTTGTCCCAAAGTTAGCTTTCTGACATGAGAAGGCAGCAATATGTCACTGTAGAACCTTACAGAGTTGGTTTCTTTAATCCTCAGTCAGATGAGTACCCTTTTGACACATCTCTTGTATCAACCCATCAGCAACACGGTGTACCCCTTCAGCTCTCACCGGACACAGCGTAACTGCATTTGTATTCTCTTGATGCTCACCCAGCTCCCACTTGTGCTTGGCGGGTAGTTGTACTTCCTGAGCTAGATATATGTCTGCCACCAACTCCATTGGGTCTAACATGATGGATTAATGTTCATTACGTGTATTATAACATAGTGTGTTCGACTGCCGCTCCTTCCTTTTGGCATACAGGCTCTACCATCAAGGTAACCCTTTGTAATCCATGACTTGTCCCTATCAGGAGTGGAATTGGCACTTCATGATGGGCTTGTAATTGAATGGGACTTGAAGGGGGCACCTACATATATACGTACATATATGGCATAATACGCTGCAATAGAGAACCCTTTCCCAGTACTTAAATCCCCACTCTTGTGCCATTAACCCATCTAAGTCCTTAAGCATATTCATACCCAGAATAAGCTGGACTCGGGGATCCATCATTTCCAACACCACTACCACTCCTTTCTTTCCCAGTGAACGACCCCACACTTTTATATCAACCTTCATTGCTCCCAATGTCTACACTGGTAAATTATTAGCAGCTTTCAGGTCACACTCTTTGGCTGGAGTGCTTGTGGGAAGTAGGCGTCATAAATTTTGTGGGTGAGAATGGTTACCTTGGACTCCGTGACAACCAATTTGTTCAGCTCCACCCCATTAACCCTGATTTTAATTACAGGACTTTTCCCAACCAGGTCCATACTTCCTAGTAAAAAAGCCAAAATTTACCTCAGTGCGGTAATTCTGCTGGAAAGGTCGAGATAGGTGTACTTCCTTGCTGCACTCCCACCATTGCGGACCACATCCTCGGGGTATTGCTCCATATACTCTTTAATAGGGCATTGGTCCCCTTCATCTGGCACTGGGACTACTAGGCAACTCTTTTTATTTCTCAGCAGCTCCTCCATCCTTTTGATAGCTTCTTCCAGTACGTTCAGACAGGTTACTATTGTATTTTCCCGAATCGGGGCCACCTCTAATTTTCGCAGATTCGATAAAGTCTCTCTTACTGTTCTTCCTTTTCTAGGGTTGTATCCTCATTAAGGACTTGATGCAGTGATAGTTGCGGGTTTAACTTTACCCATTCCATTAATATTCGTTTCAGCGACTGACTCCATATTTCCAATGAAAACTGGTCTTGCAGCAGTACCTCTAAATTGGCGAAGGAAGTTAGTCCCTCCTTTTCTTTCCTTTGCAGGGTGACCATAATCTCTTGTAGTCCATTTGCAAATTGGAACAGTGTCTCTTCTTCTTGTTGGTGTTGGGCAAAGAATCTCTTCTGTAGCACAGCCTCAGAAGAAACATCCCCAAAAACATCTTCTATGAGGTCTTTCATCTATTCAAACCTCTCCCTCTGTCTTGCGGGTCTGAGCATGACGGTTTTTCATGCCAGTTCAGCTTTCGCATATGCCACATTGCACAGCTGGGTCACCCCTTCCAATCTCTCCTTCCAGTCTTCCATCAAACCAGGGTAGGTGATTTAACAATGTTCAAACTTGTACTAGGGCAGACTGCCTCCCTGACGCTTTGGCTTCTGCATATGACGTGGCTGACTCTATCCTGCGACTACGCCATGTGTAATGTGCAGAAGCAAGACACGTCACACTCGTTTCTTACTATGAACTGAAGGATTTACTAAATGTTCTTATTTCTCTTAAACTTTATACAGCATATGCTTGTACAGTAATATAAAACCATCTGTTCAGGGACTACAACCCAAGGTCACAGTATGTCTTCAGCCGCACACCTGCAGGATAGGAGTCTCCCTATCCATCCACATGCATTCTCTTCCAGTTATATTGATGTTACTCACCCTCTGGTTACACCATACCTGGTTTCTCCCTCTGACATGTCAGCTCACTACAGCAATCAACTACCACTAACTGCCTTTCTGTTGCTCCCTGTGCTCTTGCCATTACTGCCCGCCCCCACAATGTACTTGTGCCATATACTGGCTGGGGGGGGTGAACTTCAGGTCCCCACTCTACACAGGCTTCCTCCAAGCCTTGGGGGGTAGAGCCTCTCCTTAGCTCTACACCTCCTGTTGTCTGGAGTAACAGGCTTTTAAAAGACCTCCAGAGACCTGTCAAAAGCCTGTCCTGGAAAGCGGGAATGGCCTCCCACCCAAAACTATAGCCGTTTCAGGAAAGCCAGCCCATACTCGCTGCATAGCAGCCAAACTAGCTTCAAGTAACCTATGGGTACTGACCCCAAAGTGCTGGCTTCTCCCACCGAGACCAGGCCCTCTACGGCACCTACCTTGCAGGTGTACTGCTTATTTCTCTGGACCTCCTTCCTGCTAGTGTTCACCTGGCCTCTATCCCCAGACCACTTCAGTGGTGATGTTTCCCCACACTAGTACTGTTGCACTTCTGTGCCACCCCTAATGTTGTAGATGGGAACAAAGGTTATATATCTGTGTGATCCTTTGTGTCTCCATTTTCATGTATTAGTTAGTATATACCTCACATATACATACAGTAGGCACATACCTATGTAATACAGCATGTAAAAGCTGTCTGTATATCTCTTGTCACTAATGGCTGCCTGTAGTAGTTTGTAGAGACATTCACCGTGTAATCCAAGATGGCACTTATTCTGAAGTTACACCGTGTTCAGACATTCCTGAAGAGTGGGGAGTGGTCTCAGATAAGGATGTATCCAAAAGCTAGGTCTATGTGATGTTTCTTATCTACTAATTTGCAAAGAAATAAAAAAGTTGGCATTTTGGGAATAAAGTCAGAAAGCATTTTCACATCAACAGGGCATGTTGTGATGTTCTTTCTCGGTGCACCCTTTGTTATTTTTAAGCTAATTTGGACCCCCACAAAGACAGAATAGCCCTTTTGAGGCTACTTCCATTTCACTAACATGGCAGCTAGTAATCACTGGGTTACTGCTGATAACTGCTACATTTAGGAAATCTCTGCCATTTACCTCAGCCTCATTATAGGGGACTTCTTTATTATCTGAGGATTCATACATGCATGCAAACACCTCACTAGTGCCTGAAACAACACTCTTTTTGCTGTATTTAGCAGCTCACTTTTCGCCAGACAAGGTAGAAATATTTTAACATCTCTGGTAATGGTTGTTAAGGGAGAACTCATAGCTTAGTCAGGGCCACACCTGCAATTTGCATGCTATCAGGTTAATCTAGTGCCTCATGGTCAATAACTGGCACATTGACACTCACACATATTACTGCCTTCATTGCCAGAAACCTTCTTAGTGTCTGAGGACTCTTTCATCATCACCTGCACATTATGCACTAGCTCTACATAGGATCTGACTCTTTGGTGTACAATAAAGTGACATTTACTCCATATCTCCAGTTCCTGTCCCTATGGGAGAACTTTCCATTTCTATCTGGGTAACTCCTACAGCAGGCATGCTATCATGCTCACACTGTGTGTGAGGGTAATAGCAGAGCCTTGTACATTGTCTACACACTTCTCGATGCTAGCAACAGATATTTGTTCTGTGTTCACCATCTTGGCAGGTTTACTTGCCCCTACAGAAGACATGCTCTGCAACATCACATTGTATCTCATAGTTATGCAGTGAAGTTTCTATCACAACCTTAAAGTTACTTATGTCAGGTTTTATACGTTCAGACTGGGCAGACAGAGCGCCTTTCCTATAATGCTGTTCAGATTAATGGCCCCTTCATTAGTGTCAAGTGACACTTTCTCCTGTGCACACCTCTCATTGTGAAGCAGATTTACTGCAGTAACACATCGAGATATTTTCTCAACATGTCCTGTAGGGTATGTCACCATAACAAGGGTTTTTGGTCTGTTTATCAGATGGTTTCCATTTTTAGAAGCCGTCTGAAAACCAGCAAGCAACGTTCCCCATAGACTTTAATAGAAAAGCTGTTCAGCAGTCCCCACTGAACGGATTTTCTGCCGGACGTTTTTTCACACTGTATTTTTTTTTCTTTACAGGTACATGCCTTCCCCCCCCCCTCCCCCCCCCCTCCGAGCTTTGGGGCAAGAACGACCCTGGGTACAGCAACCAAATCCAGAAAAACAGATTGTGGTCAGAAATCTGCGAGGTGCTGTACCCAGGGTACTGGAATGGTTATTATGCCCAAATGTAGGGGCTCATCCGTAAGTTAATTTTTACTATTTTTAGTCTGATGTGAATTGACATTTTTTACACTGGTCTTCCCACATTCCCTATCCCAGTGCCTGTCACTTCAGAATGTTGTCAGTTCCAAAAGGTGAATTCAGGTCAGTGGCCACATGTGGTCACAGCATTGATGTTCCCTTTTTACAACTGACAGGTTGTGGTGAAAACCCAATGCAATAGGTAATGGGGGAAGGGCCCCAGAATTAAAAAAAGCCCAATGTGTCAATCACCTTTAAATTTAACCCACTATAATTAAAATTCCAGAGTGGAGGAGGGATGCCATGAGACGTTGGAAAAGCGTGCGGGACTGCTTCATCAAGTGGCACCGTGAAAGGAGCGAAGTGGGGGCCTCTCTCTCCCGTCAGCATAAGATCACCTACCTTGACGAGCTGATGTTCATCCTGTCTCACCAGGAATTTTCGGCCGTAAGTACTAAGTAATTTACTTGAAATGTCTCTGTCCCTTTAAAAAATAAAGCATTAAATTTTTTTTTTAACGCTAGGTTAAACGGGAAATGTCACTAGACCAGGCCGGAGTTCCCCCAAGAAAGGGTGAACATAAACTGAGGGAGAGTGACCCCATTCCCTCACAGTTTCCGAACCACAGAAGAACAGTGGGGATGATGAAGACCTGTCAGGACCTTCAGCAGTGGGGCACCCCCTCCGGGGAGGAGAATATCTGGCGCAGCAGTCTCTGCTGCTTGGTGCCACCATGGAGCCACTGGAATCTCAGGAGGACCACTGGGTGGAGAAAAAAAAATCACATGGTTTCTTGCACCAATCGGGGATTACATTTGCACTCATTTACACTTTTCTGCTTGAAAAACCGCCCAAAAACCGTGGCGAAACCTAGACAAAATCAGTGCCCAAAAAACTTTTCCAAAAACCAAAAACCCCCAAACCATCCAAAAAATCTGCTTTAATGAACGGTCCTGCTGAAGTCAAAACTGAGCTGATTTTGTCCTTTGCCGTGAAAAACGCACCCTAAACCATCATAATAAGAGGACTCCCAACCCCCGTCAGGATCACTTCACATATTGTTCACCATCCATTTTCACACAGTGCGACAGAACTATCACATTCATTAAACCACAATTTAAGGGTTCACTATATGCAACTTCTTCACCCACCAATATGTACAGGGGACACTTGGTTGCCACAAAGCAACTGCAGTAGTTCCATAGGGCATAGCAGCACCAACTTCCCACTGGGCTATTAACCCCGGGAAACCCCCACCTTCTGCAAAACCCTTACCCACTGCTCCTCTCAGGCTTCTCATTCCCCTTTTTTGAGCAACAAAAAGGCTGACACCTGGTTGTCCTAGTAACCACCTGAGTTACACTGAGAGCTGCAACAGGACAACTCTTTGAGCTGCTATCCACCGCTGATCCACATCTACTGAAATTATTTTAAAGTCATGACCTCCAGAGGGCGCACCTGAGCTAATCCCCTCTACTGTTTTGGCTGCATTTTTTCTATAGGTTTCTTTTTTTAGACATAACATTTTACTCACACATTAAATGCAGTTAAAGGGTTTTTTCTCGCTACAAAGATCATATCTCAAATGATGGGGACAGTAAAAATAACATTTTTGTAATTGGTTTGCTTTACCTAAGCCCACTTAGTATAGCTTTCTGTGCATCTATAGCTGTTTCTGGCAGCAGCTGGTCATGACACACCCCCTTTTCTGTGATTGGCTGCTGAAATTTCATTCAGCCTGATTTAGACATGCCCCAGATGAAACGCCCCCTGCGCTGTGATTGACTGCCTGCACTCTGTGCTTCCCTCCCCTCTGAGCTGTTTAAATTGCTAGTGAAACTAAGTGGCCTCAGCTTCTCTATGCTCCTATCCCAGCTCTATGTAAAGGATCGGGGCAATTACAGAGTCTCTAACATTTAGGCTGGGTCTACACTGAAATCGGACAAAAAAAACGTCCAAAAAGCGGACGTTTTTTTCTGATGCAGGACCATGGTTTTTGTCACGTTTTGCTCAAAAAACAGGGAATGTTTTCTTGTTTTTTTTTAATTTTCACCCATATAATTGTATTGAAATGGGAAAGACGCCAAGGAAACTAAAAAATGGTGGCGTATTATACAACATTTTGTTTAATACGCCAGCGCCAAAAAGACGAGCTGAGAAAAGACTGCAGGTCGTTTTTTCTATTGCCGTCTATGGGACCGCACTAATGATCGTATTCTTAGGCCCTTTTTAAAAAAAACTAAAAGCACCCCGAAAATACAAGCTAATGCTCTGAAAAGGAGACATAGCTTTAGATTCACTCTACACTCATAAAACACAGCTTTATACAGTCCTGTTCCCATCACCCATAGAACACAGCTTTATACACCCGCTCTACCTCCTGCCTGATAACAGAAGGAAAGAGGTGGAAGGGGGGAAGGCAGTGTGCATTCCTCACAATTTGTTGCATCGTTAAGGCTGTGTGTATAACTGTTTATAACAATGTGGGTGTTACAAGGAGCATGTGGAGCCTGAAGCTGAAGGCTCTGAAGGCATAAGAAGCTTGCAGAAGGGTCCAGAGCTATCCTCTCCAACATCCTTCCTCTTTCACTGCACACACAGAATGATGATGTCACAACTCTTCAGTGAGGGGAACGCGCCTCCTGGCAGGAGAATCATGGGCCCACAGGAAAGAGAGACTCGCCCCTGGATTTGAAACTGAAACGATATTATTAGCTCAGTCTACGAAACCTTCAAATGATAAAATCCCTTTAAGTGATTTTTCAAATGACAACCCCACATGCAATACATTAATCCATCAGACTCTGTAAATCCAGATTTAGCAGTCCCACTGCTATCAGAATTCTTCCTCTGTCCTGGCAACATCTCCAGACCTCTGTTTAGCCCACCCTGGCCAATTGTTTAGCCCACCCTGGGCCCAAATACCTACAAACTACCTAACTGGGGCCCATCATCACCTACCTATCTGGGTCCATCAACCACCTACCTACTTGGGGCCCCCTATCTACAACCTACCTAAATGGGCAGGCCGCCGTTAGGGCAGTACAACCGGTTACTGCTCTACGTTGCCCGGCCAGTCTGTGAAGCCAGGGTGGGCCGCCGCCATCGGGGAGGTTCCGACCCCTTGTTTCACAGAGGCTATCTTAATTCTATGCACGTTCTTGCGACACGCATACAATTAAGATGAACGGTGGGGCACGGAGAGCTGTGCGCTCCCTGCCCTTGCCATGCATAGCTGTGCAGGCGGTGCAACGGAGGTGACGTCATCACACCACCTGCCGAGCTTCATGTCCTAAGCCCCAAGCTTAAAGCACAGGCTTGGGGTGGGACAAACGGGAATGCCGGGGGAGCGCGGCAAGGTGAGTAATTAGCTACGGGGAGGTGGGGCCTAAAACTAGAGGACGGCCCTAATACTAGAGGGGGGGGGCCTTGAAACTAGAGGATGAGGCCCCAAACTAGAGGAGGGCCCTAATACTAGAGGATGGGGCCTTATTACTAGAGGAGGGGCCCTTATACTAAAGGTATGGGCCCTTATACTAGAGGATGGGACCTAAATCTAGAGGAGGGGGCCTTAATACTACAGGAGAGGCCCTAAACCTACAGGGGGGGCCTACAATTACAGGGGGGGCCCTAAAGTACAGGGGGTGGACTAAACCTTTACTACAGGGCCCCTAAACTACAGAGGGGGCTATTTGCCTATAGAGGGCCCTAAACTACAGGGTAAGGGCTATTCTGCCTACAGAGGGCGGCCCTAAACTACAGGGGGAGGGCAATTCTGACTACAGGGGTCCCTAAACTACGGGGGGCTATTCTGCCTACATGGGAGCCCCTATTCTACCTACAGGGGGCCCTAAGCTACCTACACTGAGCCCTAAGCTACCTACATCTCCCTAAGCTACCTAGATACCGCCCAAGGGCCCCAATTTACCTGCATACTGACTGGGGGGCCCTGAATCTACCTGCTTACATACTGGGGGGCCCATAATTACCGGGTGTAATTATTTCCATTATGGATGGGGAGTTTGTACATGGGGGGAGGGGGCACTCAATTGAGAAAATGATAAAAAAGTGAGGAGTCTCAGGTGTTTGTGTTGTAAATTCTATAGGGACCAGTGGTGGATGGAAGAAGTCATCATAGTGGTCTGGACTGAATAGAGAAGAAAAGAGAAAGTGAACGACTCATCAGACAACACGTCACCTGTGAGGCCCTAAATGTAGGTAAACTGTTTGCAAAGCACATATGTAGCTGGTATCTCCCACTTTGGAGTCACTGTATGGAGGAAATATGGGTCTTGATGTATGGTTTATGTTCAGTAACTGTATGGTGGTATTTTTCAGTATTTTCATGGTGCAGATATGTGGTGATGATGTGGCGGTATTAATAGGTGCTCGTATATTGTTGTTTAGTGATATTGGTCTTGGTATGCTGGTTTAGTCAATAACATTATGGTGGTGCTAGTCAGTATATGGTAGTGATAAGTGGTGGTATTATTTAGAATTTGTATATTGTTGCTTCGCAATATTGGTCTGGGTATATTGGTTGGGTCCGTAACATTATAGTGGTGACATGTGGTGGTATTTGCTGGACCTTGTATATGAACTGACCCACAAAATACATATAGACTGTACCTTGTATAACCCAGCAAGAACTAAATCCAAAAACAATAGAACAGTTGCATTTTTTCTTTTTCTGGGGTGGCGATGGCTGTGGGGCTCTGTAGGGATGGCCAAAGATGGGGGCGTAGTGGGGGCTTAGATTGGCCAGGGGGCGGTGACAGAGTTGGGGTGGCCAAGACGCTCCAGCTGTATGGGGCACCAAAATGTCTGATGGCAGCCCTGTACATGGGGCCCACCTATCTACCTGGGGCCTATCTACCTACAACCTACCCAACTGGGGTCCACAGTATCCAGCGGGTTAGTCCTCTTTCCCCTCCCTCCCAACCTCCTAGGAGACTGTGACTTCAAGCTATGGCCTGTACCCTCTCTTCCACCCCTGGAAAGTTTGTACAGAGGTCGGGATACGTAAAGAAATACTGGTAAAGTGAGAATTCTAAGATATTTGCATGTAAAGGACGAGATGTGGCCAGGAGATGTCATCATGGTGGACTGGTGTGGATGGAGAAGAAAAGGGAAAAAGAAAAATTCAAGAGAAGAGAACAAAATCATCAGATAAGACGTCTCCTGTAAGGTCCTGGATGTCGGGGGTTATTTTGCTTCTGTGTTGGATCAGTGCTGGAGTCATTGTCATGTGATGGTGACCTGAGCTGATGCTCTGACCGCTATGTGGTCACTACATGGCAGTATTGTAGGTTATATCGGGGCTTGTATAGTGACAGCATACACTTGTCCCTTGTTGTAAAACTAATTGTATACCTATCTCTGTGATTAGGAGGTTTCACTTTTACTTTCTTGATTGTGTTTATAGCGTTGTTTATTTTAGAAAGTGGCGACGTACATGACCAAGGGAAAACTTGGAGGTGGATATTGTATGTGGGCTGGTGGGGTGTAGAAGGGGATATGGATGGAGGGCATCATTGGAGCCACTTAGCCATGTGTCTATCTATGATTCTATCTAGACTGTGACAAATCTGTGAGACAGACAGACATGTGAGACTGATGGGTGAGACAGACAAATATGTACTACACAATACGGTTTGGTTTTGCACCCGGTATTATTAACAGATAATATTTTTATGTAGATTAGCTGTAGGGTGGGCCTCCAAGATCAACTCCCCTGTGGGCCCCAAACCCTACAGTCTGACACTGCCTGTAATCGATTTAGTATTACCATATATATCCTCGAGCATAAGCCGAGTTTTTCAGCACAAAAAATGTGCTGAAAAATTCGTCCTCGGCTTATACCCGAGTCACTGTCGGCGCTTGAGAGCTGCGATCCCCCGGGCACCAGCAGGAACACTTCTGCTCCGCATATAGCAAAATCCCGAGTAAGCCAACAGGGTCCGCCGCTTTCGTGGCCCGGGCGCTGTTGGTGATCTCTTCACCAGTGTGCGACTCCTCTGGGATAATCCGACCAGTATTAGCTCTGTGCCCTGGGGATATGCCCTAAGGGGACCTTTGGTCAATTTAAATGCAGGGATAATTGAATAGAATTATTAAATTGATGGAGAGAAATAGATAAGGCAACAAAGCAAGTAATCTTTGTTCAAGGAATTGAAGCTTTCAGGTTTAGTTACATAGTAACATATATAGTTGGTACGGTTGAAAAAAGACATATGTTCATCAAGTTCAATCAAGGGTGGGGAAAAGTGTGCCCCGGATAAAATGCCTGCTGCCCGAATGTTTCATTCCCCAGCCGGCCCTCGTTTAATACAGTAACGCGGCGCCGCATTGTTGTTCTCTGTGAGAACCAACGATCCGGCGCGGACGACTACTGTATTCATTGTGCGCCGCCACCGGGGCTTCCAGAACGCTGCGCACTGCGCAGGGTCAGGTAGAGGGCAGCGTACCTTCTATGCTGCCGGTTGTGTGCTGGGGCTGTCTGTAGAAGAGGAGGAGGAGCAAGGCTGCAGTAAGTCCTGGATGCCGGCTCCTCCTCCTTCAGCCAGCCAGCCCCGGGCGCTGGCTCCTCCTCCTCCAGTCAGTGAGAGCCTGCGCAGAGAAGCCGACAGCCCTACTAGGTATTAATAGTTAGGCAGGTTCAAAGCTGGAAATAAGTGATAATGTCATGTCTGGGGGGGGGGGGCAATATAATTTACCTGCAGAGTAACTGTCAACTCTGTGGGTCACCCTGACCCACAGAGCTCACAGTCTACAGTTATATTTACCAGCTCAAAAATGGGTCAGCATTGTAGATCTGACCCATAGAGCTGATCAGTATAACTGTGGATATACAGCTGCCTAAGGTGCATTATATACAATTACCTAAGGGGCAATATATACATCTACCTAAGGGGCAATATATACAGCTACTTAAGGGGCAATATATATAGCTACCTAAGGGGCAATATATACAGCTACCTAAGGGGCAATATATACAGCTACCCGAGGGGCATTATATACAGCTACCCGAGAGGCATTATATACAGCTACCTGGGGGCAATATATACACTTACCTGAGGAGTACTATAAACAGAAACCTAACTGAGGGGCACTATATACAGTTACCTCATAGTTGCCAACTTTTGAAAACGAAAAAGCAGGAGATAATAGTGGGCGGTGCGCTACGCGCGCCGCGGCAAAAGTTTGAATAGCCACGCCCATCTTGACGATATGTCACGCCCCTTCAAAAAGCCACACCTACTCCACCTAACTGCATAACGGCTTTGGAAGAAAGCCAGGTAGATGCCCTTATGGCCAGGTAGTAGCCCCCCCATAACCAGGTAGTGCCCCTTACAGGCAGGTAGATGCCTCCTTGTAGCCAAATAGATGCCCTCTCTGTAGCCAGGTAGAGCCATATTTGTAGCCAGGTAGTTGCCCCCTTTGTTAGCCAGGTAGATGCCCCCCATTGTTTGCCAGGTAGTGCCCCCATTGTTTGCCAGGTAGTGCTCCCATTGTTTGCCAGGTAGATGCCCCCATTGTTTGCCAGGTAGTGCTCCCATTGTTTGCCAGGTAGATGCCCCCATTGTTTGCCAGGTAGTGCCCCCTCTGTTGGCCAGGTAGATGCCCCCATTTGATTTCCAGGTAGTGCCCCCTCTGTTGCCAGGTAGATGCCCCCATTGTTTGGCAGGTAGTACTCCCTCTGTAGCCAGGTTTGTGCCCCCATTGTTAGCAGGTAGTGCCCCCATTGTTAGCCAGGTAGTGCCACCATTGTTTGCAGGTAGTTTCCCCATTGTTTGCCAGGTAGTGCCCCCTCTGTTGGCCAGGTAGATGCCCCCATTGATTTCCAGGTAGTGCCCCCTCTGTTGCCAGGTAGATGCCCCCATTGTTTGCCAGGTAGTGCCCCCTCTGTAGCCAGGTAGTGCCCCCATCGTTAGCCAGGTAGTGCCCCCATTGTTAGCCAGGTAGTGCCTCCATTGTTGCCAGGTAGACCCCCCATTGTAGCCAGGTAGTGCCCCCATTGTAGCCAGGTAGTACCCCCTTTAGTAGCCAGGTAGTGCCCCCATTAGTAGCCAGGTAGTGCCTCCATTGTTGCCAGGTAGTGCCCCCATTGTAGCCAGGTAGTGCCCCCCATTGTAGCCAGGTAGTGCCCCCCCATTGTAGCCAGGTAGTGCCCCCCATTGTTAGCCAGGTAGTGCCCCCCATTGTTAGCCAGGTAGTGCCCCCATTGTTAGCCAGGTAGTGCCCCCATCGTTAGCCAGGTAGTGCCCCCATCGTTAGCCAGGTAGTGCCTCCATTGTTGCCAGGTAGACCCCCCATTGTAGCCAGGTAGTGCCCCCTTTAGTAGCCACAGGGGAAGTGAGTGCAGCCGCGCGTCACTTCCTCTGTGACGCTGACATGTGTGTACGGCGCACAGCGGCGCCGGACATACAGGGGGAGGATGGAGAGGGAGCGATCCCTCCTGCCTCCTCCCTGCTCAGCGAGGTTCCGGGCGGGTGAAGCGGGCGCAGCGCCCGCTTCACCCGCCTGTGGGAACGGACCGGCCGCGCAGAGTAGCACACCAGTGCTACTCCGGCGCCGCGGTCATATAAAGAACCCCCGCTGCCTGCTGGCGGCGGGAGGAATGCCAACTCCCCCGGGAGGGCGGGGGACCCCAAATAGCGGGACCCCCCCGCCAAAAACGGGAGAGTTGGCATGTATGAGTTACCTATCTATGGAGGGACATTATATACAACTACTTAAGGAGGGGCATTATAAACAGCTACCTAACGAGGAGGGGATCTATACCTACTTCCTTAAGGGGGAGCCTATATACTTATTTAATATAAACACTACAAAAATTATGACCGTACAGAAATAGGGAACGGGTAAGGAACTGCTGGAAAAGTGAAGATTCTAAGATGTGTGTGTGGTAAATTCTGCACAGACTTCTCCGGGAGAAGTCATCATGGCGGTCTGGGCCGAAAGGAAAAAAACAAGGGAAGATGACCACGCCAACCAGAAAAGAGATCACCGGTGAGTCACTGGCTGTAACTACACTATAATCACTTCCATGTCTGTAGAGCTTGGGTACAACTGGTAGTCACTGTGTGGTGCTTGCATGTGCTCATGGTCTAGAAGTATTATTTGGTCCTTACGCAGTGGTAAAATTGGTATTGATGTTCTTGGTATTTATGGTGTTGTTATAGTAACAGTATGATGGTAATATGTGTGGTATATCTGTTCCATGTACAGGTGTATTATCTGGTGACCGTATCATTTAGAGGTATTACACTATTGTAAATAAATATGATAATTTTGTCAGTGCTGACTTTCCATGTACAGTGACTGCTGAGATGATGGACATGATGTATGTAAAATTTGCTGAAAATTTGTGACAGAAACATACTTTTTTATCTGTAAAAATACATGCACCAGCTCATGATGTGGCGTGAAAAATACTGAGTGAACCCCACCCTACTGAGCAAAACGTAACACAGAAGGCCTGGGCCCCAGATGTTTTAGGACCCCAGCAATGCCCCTGCCTATAGCTTATCTACTTAGTTACCTGGGGTCCACCTACTGCCTACTTAGCTAACAGGGGCCTAGCAACAGCCTACTTAGCTACCTCGGGGCTGCCTGCCAAGGGCCAATCTACCTACCTACCTGCAGCATACCTACTTGGGGCCCACCTACAACCTACCTGTGGCCTGCCTACTTTGGCTACCTGGGGCCTACCTACAGCCAACCTATCTACCTGGGGGCTGCCTACCTAACTGGGGCCTAACTACTGCTTATCTAGGGCTAATCTAACTACCTACCTGTAGCCTACTTGCCTAATTGAGACCTTAAGGGCCTACCAACCTATCTAATAGGAATCTACCTGGTAACATGATTATGAGGGGTACAGGCCATAGCTGTAATACAATCTCCAGGGGTTGAAATTTCTATTCCTCCCGTCCAGGAGACTGGACCTCTGAGCTATGGCCTGTACCCACTCTGCCACGTCTTGGAAGTTTGTACAGAGGCAGGGGGCAGGGAGTGAGGTGATGGAAAAGTGAGGATTCTAAGATATTTGTGTCCAAATCTGCAGGGACGAGTGGTGGCCGGAAGAAGTCATCAGGGAAAGTCAATGACTCGTCAGAGAAACGTCACCTGTGAGTCACAAGATGTAACTGCGCTATAATCACTATAATCAGAGTTACGTGGTCTACCAGTACTCCCTGCTCAAGTTCCAATGTGATCAACACATAGGAGAATTCAATAATGCCCTAGACACTGCAAACAATGGCAACATACTTGGCATCAGTCATTGCCATAATGAGCACATAAAAGTACTTCTTGTAATTGCAGTAAAGTGAGTCTGATCTCGGAATTCTAGGGAACAGTATCCAGGTTTCAGTTACCCCACACTAGCTGGAACAATGTTCACAAGGTTTATCTTTCCCCATTACAGTTTGTTATTTACAGGGCCGTTCCTAGGCTAAATTGCACTCAGGGCGAGGTGAAGAAATTTTGCCACCCCCCCCTCCCCCTCACGTAAAATAATGCGCCACAATGAAACACAGTGCATCAGCAGCAACCAAATCTAAAATATACAACAAGCTTTACCACAATGCGCTAGGTATAAAACTACTAAATAATAGTCATACAGTTGCCAAATAGCACCACTACACCAACCAGAATCCCAGGCTAATAGTACCAATGTCCTACTAAGACCACATATCACCAGCACATAGTGACGAATACTGCGACACCCTGACCACGTAGTGACCGAATAATACTGTCACACCATGACCACATATCACCAGCACATAGTGACCGAATAATACAAACTGACCATTACTGAGTATAAACCATTATACTACAACCAATATTACCGGCATACAGAGACCATACAATGATGGATACAAGCTGTACACAGGCGCTGCAGACATATAAATGATTACAGTAAAGTTATATCTAGTGACTCACAGGAGACGTCTCTAAAGAGTTGTTCTTTTTCTCTTTCTCTTCTTCTTCTCCATGTGTCCCAGACACCATGACGTTATTTCCAGGCCTCGACTCTTCACTGTAGAATATACAAAACAAACATCTTAGACGCCTCACTTTATCAGCACTAGATGCCCCTGTAGCCAGGTGATGCCCCTGTAGCCAGTAGATGCCCCTGTAGCCAGTAGATGTCCCTGTAGCCAGTAGATGCCCCCTTATAGCCAGTAGATGCCCCCCTTGTAGCCAGTAGATGCCCCCCTGTAGCCAGTAGATGCCTCGTTATAGCCAGTAAATGCCCCCTTAGAGCTAGTAGATGCCCCCCTGTAGCCAGTAGATGCCCCTGTAGCCAATAGATGCCCCTGTAGCCAATAGATGCCCCCTGTAGCCAATAGATGCCCCCTGTAGCCAATAGATGCCCCCCTGTAGCCAATAGATGCCCCTGTAGCCAATAGATGCCCCCCTGTAGCCAATAGATGCCCCCCCTGTAGCCAATAGATGCCACCCTGTAGCCAATAGATGCCCCCCCTGTAGCCAATAGATGCCCCCCCTGTAGCCAATAGATGCCCCCTGTAGCCAATAGATGCCCCCTGTAGCCAATAGATGCCCCCCTGTAGCCAAAAGATGCCCCTGTAGCTAATTTTAAATAAAAAAAAAATACTTACCAGACCACGGTCCCCGCATCCAGCTCCGGGAGCTGCTGAGCAGTGTAAGTGGACGTGACGTCACCACGCCGCTTACGCTGTCACGCAGCTCCCAGGGATCTCCACGGCGGCAGAGCTGCCAGCCGAGGAGATCGAGCGTCACAGGGGGCGCGGTGAAAGCTGTGCGCCCCTTGTGACGCTGATAAAGGGGAGGAGGCAGGACGGGAACTATCCGTCCTGCCTCTTCCCCTGTACCTGCAGCTGCACAGCGAGTGCGTGCAGCTGCTGAGTGGCTCTGCGCGGCTGTTATAAAACGGCCGCGCAGAGTCAGGGGCTATTCTCCGGGCGGGCGAGCCGGGCGGCACCCCCCTCAGGTGAGCAGTGCGTCGGCACCCCGGCGATCGCCCGCCCCTAGGAACGGCCCTGGTTATATAAAACGTTCTGACTAATCAATGTTATATGTAAGTAATAGTTCATGGCTAAGGCTGCCTTTCTACAGGTGTTTAGGGTCTGCCAGCTATTTCTGATGAAGGGGTGTAGGATTACTGTTTTTTATTAAATGCTTTCTACTTTGGGATCCATTACATAAAAACTCAGAAGTAAGGCCTTTAAAGGGGTTGTCTCACTACAAGGATTGCTTTTAATGTTAAAGATCTTGCAAAAACAAGTCACTTTGTAATATATGTCCAGTAACAGTGTCCTACCTATTCCTAGAAATCCTCTCTTGTATGGGCTGCATCAGCTCCTTAAGGTCGCTGTAGCTACAGACCTGTTCAGTTTCTCATGATAGGCTGCCAGCACTGGTTGCTATAGCTAAAGACCTGGCTTCTACTGCAGCCTAGTAGAAGCCAGTAAACACGTCCCTGAATTCAATATGAAACCAAGAAAACAGGACTGAGGTAAGATGAATCGATGTAGTGAGACAACCCCTTTAAAATACATTGGGGCAGATTTATCAATAGTTTCTTACTCTTATACAACGTAAAGTTAGACTAGACAGTCTTACAATGCGCCACTAGTGTAGATACATCTGGTGCAGGTTAGAACTGTCTAGCCTTAGTTTGTACCACCTATAAGTTGGCTTACTTTTACGCCAGAAACTGCGACAAAATTCTGGCACATCGTTGTCTCATTTAAGCCACGCCCCCTTACAAGGCCAAACCCTCTTTGTCGGACAAGGCACAGAAGCGTCTGAAACTGAGCCAAAATTCCGGCGCAACAGCCTTGATAAATCTGCCCCATTAAGCTCTACTGCATCGAGCAGCATAAACAAAAGCAAGATATGATGATACATTACAGAATAATAAAAAGTTTTAGTCAAGTTAGTTTCAGTCGACAGTTTAATGAGATGTCATGAGGATTTAGTAATCCCAGTGGAACATGGCTGTAGTATGAAAGAAATCTCATATTCTTCATAAAGTGCAATCTCTCTGTTCTTCTTTTGAGGGTGGCAAATCACCCTCACAAGGATTTGTAGCAGAGGTAAGTCATTTCCATATTCCATAGTATACACTAAAATTTAAAACAGTTAAAAGCTGAAGAGCTTCTCTTTTACAATCATTACATGTAATTTGCTTTACATCTTAGTAGAGTGCAAAAATGGAATTTTTAGATGTTATCTTGGAAATAGGCACAGTGGTGTGAAGTATTCAGAGCTGGGGTTCTATACATTTTATATACATTTTGCTCAAATGTAGAAAAAAACATAAACACATGTTAGTTTGTAATGAATTGTATGCCCATATTTAGTTCCTACACTTAAATGTTGGGGATCACGGTAATAAGATGATGTTTTTATCTACACGAGCACAACAGGCTTTATAGACATAGTATGTGCATAGACTTCAATATACTCAGCAGGGCCCTTGACTCTGTTGTATGGATGTACATGTGTGAATAAAGACATCATTTTAAGATTACCATTGACTGTTTAGTGCTGTGTAATATGTTGTTTCTATCCATCTATACTTATTACAGCGGAAAAAATTTAATATTAGCAGCAAAATGTACCCACTTATTATTTGTACACCACAGACAGGTGATTCAATGGGGATGTTAATGCAGCAAAATTTTCCTTAAAGGATACTTTCATCAGAAAAGAGTATTTTTGTTAAAACCAATGTTCCTGGAAAACTTTTTTTCATTTTTGGCAATATAATTTTATTTCAGCAGTCCTATGCAATTAAAAATTACATATAAAATATGGTTATTCTCTAGCTGTGCAATAAAACTTCGGAATGGCAGGGCAGACTAACCTCACTTTATTTCAGCTGCTGCTTAGCTCTATGTAATCTCCCGAATAATAAGTAATAACATAGTGATTGCTCTATTGTTCTGTAAAAACGGATGGAAAAGGTTAGACTAGACCACTAGGCAATAACCAGCAATACATGAAATTAAAATAGGGTAATCGTTTTCTGCACTAGCCAGGTGTTTTCTTCATACTTAGCAGGTGCTGTTGATAGTACTTACACAATACCCTTAATGCTGTGTCATCAGAATTTACAGAGGGGAAGTCAGAGAGAGTAATGTATATAGGGAAATCATCCAATTAATAGTTACATATTGCTTGTCCATATGTGAAAACAAACATTTTTATGGTAATGTTCCCTTTATAATATCTGATGTGTACATATGTCAGAAGAAATCCATGCCTTGGATATTATTATGGATTCGCCCTATACAATGGGGCTAATCTGCGTTCTCTTTGCTAATGCAGTTTCTTGCAGAAACCGCGTAGAACAAGTGACATGTCACTTATTCTTCACAGAATTAATGCGGAATAAGTGTTGTTTTCCCTTCAGTGGGCTGTAGAATCCACATTGGGAAAAGAGCATTGTACAAGCAGCATGGATTACTATTAAATATTATGGGATGTCTTCTGTGTGGATCTCGGTGTGGGAAGCACGTGACCTGGGGTGTGGAATTTGTGGGTATTCTGCACCCAAATTGGCCCTGAGAATGGGCCTTATGTCTTTAAAGGGGTTGTCTCACTACAAAGATTGCTTTTCATGTTACAGATCTTGCAAAAACAAGTTACTTTGCAATATGTGTCCAATAACATCCTAGATACTCCCTCTTGTATGGGCTGCATCAGCTCCTCAGGTCGCTATAGTTACAGACCTGTTTGATCACTCCTGATAGGCTGCCAGCACTGGTCGCTATAGCTACAGACCTGGCTTCTACTGCAGCCTAGTAGAAGCCAACAAATACGCCCCTGAATTCAAAATGAAACCAAGAAAACAGGACAAATCAATGTAGTGAGACAACCCCTTTAAAGATCTCTTTCTACAAAATGTAACAATATCCTGCTTAGACCTGTTATTGGATTAAGTAACCTATGCATTATATTATTACTATTGCTATATTTTTAACCATCTGAATATTTTACATTAAAGCTGAGTTACCCTTGAATTTTCTTCACAGTATGATCTTATTTGTTTATATCTTGTAAAGCAAAATACAATGAACACAGTAAAATATTTACATAATTGTAATAATAACAGTAGCAACATTTTACAGAGTTCATTACATAGAAGAGCCTTTGTCCTGATGTTAAAATAGAGATTAGAGGAGAAGAGAAAAGGATGATGGGTTTGATGAACTAATGTGTAATAAAACCAGTGGAATAATAATCTGTAGAAAGCAGTGATACTTCAAGGACACCAGATTTGTATAATTTTTGTTCATTTCCTACAATTTACTGTCTAGAGTCCCTTGTAATCTTTTTACAATGCAGCTGCTGTTATTGTTCGGGACTATTTAATATAATATCATCATTATAATAGTGTAAGTTGACACTCGCAGGGTGGAGACGCCAAAGGACTGAAAAGAAAACATTCTCCTTTATGATAATACAAGGAAACTGAGACTTTCCACCAGATGCAGCTTTACAGTAAATCTAGACAAAGGATGATTATTCTGTGAATATATTAGTTTCTAGCACAGTTTACAGTATACCTGCAAGGCTGTATTTACAGCTGGTGCTGCTATAGGCACTAAATAAATTCACCAGATATTGCCACAAACCCTGCCCCCAAGATTCTCAGAACACAGGTCCAATACCCAGAAAACCTGCAGCCTAACTCCCAGAAAACACTTCCAGTTTCTGACCTGGCCATTAACCCCCCCATCCTGACCAGGTTTATTTTCCTTTTCCTTAGTACATACAACTTTGACCACTACAATGATTTCTTGCACTTGGTTATCATTTAAATTTTTTCATCTTTTTTCTGTGATATTTTAGGCTTCATTTTTTTGCAATTTTTACATTTTGTTTATTCATTTTATTAATAATATGAGTAAAATGGCAAAAAAAAAGATTTTTGTAATTGTCACCTTTCCATCCTGGACATTTATATGTAAGTGATATAAAGTATTGGGGTCATTTGGGGAAGGGCTAAAAGTTGTGGTTTGGGCTGTTAATGTTTTTCTTTTTAAATAATATTTATTTTTTATGGGTTTTTTTTTTATTATTTTATGGTATATATTGTGCCTCCCATAAGGTCAGAAAAAGACCTCTGGGGGTATTTTTACAAGATTTTTCTTTACTTCCCCTGTAACTGGGACTGAAATGTTAGCCCAATTTCAGGGGAAATATAACTCCCAGCAGCTCATGCATACACTTGTGAGTCCTGGCTTTCTGCTAGTCTTTGTACACCCCAATGGGAAAGTCAAAGATGGTAATAAGCTGTCTCTACCTTCTCAGTGGAGATCCATCCCACGCTGACAGTCAGCTCTCCACTCATCCAGAACATCTGTGCAAAGATAAATAGCCACCACCTGGATGTATAAAGTCTACAGGTGGTCGGAAAGTAGTTAAAAAGTCCCATCAACTTACCAAAACTCAGCACTTTCCTAAATTGCTATTAAACAGAACCCACTGTCTGAGCATCACATGACCAGCAACATCACACCTTCTGAGAGTCAATACACTATCTGCTCACCAGCGTTTTGCTGAGTCTTTTAGTTCAGAATGCATATTAATTTATTACTCTATTCTTAAGTTGTGTTTAAAATTTACCTACAGCAATCACAAATTTTTGGCTGGTGACAGGTCCTCCTTGCCACACAGCTGCATCGCTGGGTCACATAGATAGGTATATATGGCCCCCCCTACAATTGATAGGTGTATAGGGCCCCAATAGGAAGGTATTTACACAGGCCCCCAGTACAGAGATGGATACCAATTGTACACAGGCTTTGCAGACATATAAGCGATTATAGTAAAGTTACATCCAGGGACTTACAGCAGACATCTCTGAACAGTTGTTCTCTTTCTCTTTTTCTTCTCCATCTTCCCCAGACCACCATGATATGGATTTTACTGGCCACAACTCTTCACTGTAGAATTTACAAAACAAACATTTTAGTCTTTTCAGCACTTCCCTACTAATTCCTATCTATATACAAATTCACCATCTATAGTGCTCCAAATGGTAATAATTACCCCCTTGTAGCCCAAACAGTAAAAGGGCCCCTAAACAGCTATGGGGCTCCCATTTGTGCACAAATGTTTAGTCTTGTTTTGTTTATAGGTCCCCAAATAGGTAGGTATCTTGGTCCCCTTTTAAGTAGTTGGGTAGTTATATAGGCCTACTCAATAAGTAGAAATATAGATCCCTATTATGTATTTATATAGGTTCCTGTAGGTAGCTCTTTTGGTAGTCGCCCCCTGTAGCCAGGTAGTTGCCCAGTGTAGCCAGGTAGTTGCCCCATGTATCCAGGTAGTTGCCCTCTGTAACCAGGTAGTTATTTGCCCCCTGTAGCCAGGTAGTTCTTTGCCCCATGAAAACAGGTAGTTGTATGCCCCAAGTAGCCAGGTATTTGCCCCCTGTAGTATCTGCCTTCTGTAGTCAGGTAGTTGCCCAGTGTAGCCAGGTAGTTGCCCCCTGTAGTCAGGTAGTTGTCCCCTGTAGCCAAGTTGTTGTCCCCTTTAGCCAGGTAGATGCTCCTTGTAAAGTTTAAATGAAGTTAAAAGCATAAATTACTTATAAAATTTTCAAGTTTTAAATTGTTTATACTCATGAAGAACATTACGTGTCAAGAGCTGGCTTGGTGGGTATATAATGTGTGTGATAGGCTGTCTTCACACATATGCCTCATTGCTGTAATGAGTAAAAGGGGGGATTTATCATATTACAAAAACGGAGGATTGTTGGCTTTCAGGCCAAGGGTGGCAGGATTTCTGAAACTGTGCAGTTTGTGAACTGTTCACATACTGCTCTGGTAAAAGTGTATCATGAGTGGACAAATGGCACTGGTCTCTTCAGCTGTGTCAACGCATGGCTTTGGCAAAAAAGCTTACATTTTCATGGCAGTATCGGAATAGGTCTTCTGCTGATTTAAAGAATTGCCTTCTCTGACTTATGTTTTCTGCTTCATTGAATGGATGGGCATTGGTATGTCAGATGAGAAACATGAGAGAACAAACTCCCTGCAACTATTGGTGGAAGAACACAAGCAAGTGATGGTAGGGTCATGGTCTGAGGAATGTTTACATGGAATTCTCTAGGCCTACTCATCCATGCAGAAGGCACTCTTAACCAATTTTGGTATGAATTCATCTGTGCAGATCACATACACCTATACATGCGGATTGTCTTTTCTGGGTTGGATGGAATCTTCCAGCAAGACAATGCAATGTATTACATAACTAGAAATGTCCAACATTGTTTGGAAGAGGATGACCAAGACTTCCAAGGATACCCTGGTCCCTTTGTTCCCAATAACTCAATCTCATTGAAGTCTTGGCATCCTCCCCATGCACCCTCCGGGATCTGTGGGATGCTATCAGCAGGCTCCAGATACCTGACACAACCTACCAGGACCTTATTGAGTCACTCCCAACCTATCTAGCTGCTGTCCATGCTGTACACAATGGCTATTAGCTGGTGGTCACAATAACTGACTAAGTATAAAGATAGAAGTATGAACAAATGCTTTTTCTCATTCTTATTTTCTAATGTACTCTTAAACTACCATTTCCAATCACAATTTACTCCCCACCCTACCCAAATAAAAGGGGTTGAGAAAGCGTCAATGGATAATGACAACTTAGTAACATGAACACTATATTATGGGAATTGACTTTTATAAGAGCAGTAAGGGGTCTGTTCCCTCAACAGAAGCAATAACAAGATCAGAAGCAAACTTATTTCCCATGGTATGCAGGATCAAAAAATATATCAAATTAACACAACAGACAGAAGGTAAGTAAATTGCCACTAACCACAATTTCTCTAAATACCCTGTTAGGGGGCACCACATTACTTTGCTTCCAGGACCTTTTAATGTGACATTACTGGCAGTATTAGAGCTAAATACAGTGAGATTGCTACTTACAAAGAACTTTTTGGTAAAGTATCCTGAATAATGTTCTTCATATATCTGCTAAAGCATTTTTATAGAATTACTATGAATTCTCCAATCTCCATTTCTGTTCTAAGTATGCATAAAGTTCAGCCTGGTACACGGTCAGCACTTCATTGTACGCTATGTCCCTGCACATAAGTCATGTACTCATACTTTACCCCAGTTATAATTAGAATACGATTTGTTAAAATATCAGGTGTCCATCCTGTTTCCTTTCGCTATTTTTAGTACAAGGGAAGAGCTATGAAATTCAGACCTTAATTCATACATAACTCATTGTGCTGGGTATTTAGAAGTGTAAATAAGATGCAATCACTAAACTTCTGAAAGAGGAAAATAGAGTGTAAAAGTACCTTACTAGTAAAACCTGTGAATGTACCCTAATTGCAGGTGCTTTTATCTGCCAACTGGAAACGTTCACTGCTTGGTAAATGAATATTAGCCTTGACCTGGATACAGGTTGAAGTGATCATGTTAAGTAAACATTTCTATAAGGGCTTAGAGGAAAAAGTGAAAGCAGATACAAGTAGAGAGAGGGACGACAGAAATAGATTGATGGTGAGGATGATGATGGTAATGATGAGTTTAAAGAACACTTGTTACCTGACCACTATTCCTCCAGACTCTCATGTATGCTCAGCCGAGTGTGCATGTGTTTTCAATGGGAAAAGGAAAGAAAGCCACTGCCTCACACCTCTGATGGCGGCTTAACTCTAAGGCTATGTTCATACGGGTTAAAATGGGGCGCATTTCAGTCTGTATTTCGCGCCGTACTGCGCTCAAATACGGGCGAAATGCGCCCCATTCATTACGGTAATCCACAGTTTCACTACATAGAGAACTATGGATTACGTCTCCTCTCCCTGCTCGTGCAATACGCCGCGGGGGAAGATAAGTGACATGTCAATTATTCACGCCGTTTACGCGCCGTGAGTAATGCATGTCTATGGGGCCAGCGGGCTGCCGGCACCCCCGCCCTGCGGGAGCTCGCGCCGATCGACGCCATCTCCCGACCCCACGCCGTAATTGCGGGGCGGAGTTACGCCCCGCAATTATGCCTTGTGAACTTAGCCTAAGGAAAACAAAAGAACCAGCCATTGAAATTCAACATGCAGCAATAATTTTTTCATCCATTATCATGTCAAGGGAAAGTTAGGAGGCCCTCAAATTAGAGAGTCGACTGGTCAACCAAAATCTTTGGGTCCTGACAACTTTTCCCTAATGTGTCTGGGGCCTTTAATTACTGAGCACTGCACATATTTTATACCTTAAAGGGAACCAGTCAGCTACTTTATGCTGCCTAAATGACAGGCAGCATGAAAGAGCTGCAGGTTACCCAGTCCTAACCATGTATGTTTTACCCCCAAATGCTGTTCCCAGGTAAAACATGAAGTGCCGTTGTCCCGGGTGCGGGGAGAACCCACGGTGCCCAGGAGAGATGAGTCCGATGTGCGCCCCCTTACCTGGACTGACAGCCCTCCCCTGTGTTTGTCTATAGGAAGAGAGCTGTCAGTCAAGCTGAGGGGGTGGTGAGAAGCCGCACATCGGACTCCTCTCCCCGCACATCAGACCCCTATCCCCAAACCTGGGACAACTTCACTGGGGGTAAAACACACATGGTTAGGATCAGGTAACCTGCAGCCATTTAGCGCCTGTCTTCATCAGCATAAATAGCTGTCGGGGTTCCCTTTAATGACCTGACAAATTTTAGCACAAAGTTCTGCTTGTGCTTGTTAAATACACATTACTTTTTTAAACATTTTTATGCCATTAAAGTGGTTGTCCCACAGAAAGAAAAATGTCTGGAAGCTATGATGAAAAAATACCTGCCCCTGCGATCCACTCCTCTTCATTTCCGGGTTCTTGACCCAAAAGGAGGCCGTCAACATTCAGAGCCTTTCTGTGTTTAGATAAAACCCAAAAGTGAGGAAAAACCATCGGCTGGGCTCTGCGCACAGGGGGGGGGACAGGTAGGTAAGTAAACCTTTTTTTTTTTTAATTCAACCTGGTCTCATGTCAGATTTTTTTCTGCTGGACAACCCTCTTATATTATTTTTTTCTTTTTTGTGACAGGCCTTTTATTATTTTTTACAATATGTTGGGCTTGTTTGTATAACAATTATTGGGTTTTTAGAGTAAGTACTTTAGGTGTTATTCTTATTTGCCATGTTTTTCACCCCTGAAGATCAGAAAAATGGGGGGCAATATGGGTGGCATTATTTATTCATTTTTTATATTGCATATTTGACACTTGATCTGCTTTGGCATGAGTCTCCAAGCAGCTGTTATTTTGCTGCATAATGAAGTCCCTTAATGGCCACTGTAAAAACACAGATGGTTGGGCAGGCTTAGACTGGTCCACAGGGGAGTAGGGGAAACCCCCAGTGTGCCCATGGGGGGAAAGGGGGGCCCAGGATGCAGGCCTGGTCGCTTTTTAAGGGAGAAAGGAGAGAAAAAGGGGCAGATGGAAAAGTATGTACGTCTGTAGGTGGGCCCACATCAGGGTTTTCCCCCAGTTTGACATTACGGTTGGGTTCAATGATATTCTGGTTTTACCAATTAAAGCTGATTTATTATATAATGAAGAGTTACGCAATTTTATATTATACTTTATGAATCGGTTTCTCACAATTTTGGAGATCTTGCCTTGTAGTCATGGCAGGAAAATCTCCAGTCGATAAAAATCTGTCCAGGTTCATGTGAATGCCACACAGGTACAAAACTCATTACAACACAGCTCTGATACTGTAGTATAAATGTAACACATCATGCGCCTATGTGTCCACCATCCTCTGGAGTAAGCAATATAGGTCCATGCCAGACGCAAACAAATCTAAAAACAGGGAAAAATGTCCCCTAAAAACATATCAGAAAGTGTTATAGCTATATTATATATTATAGAAGTGTTATAACCATATTATATTATATAAGTGTTATAGCGATATTTTCTTTAAAACCCTTACTAAGATTATCCCGCCCCATCTCTTTCTACCCTCCTCATTTTATATGCATGTTAGAAGCTGTTTATGGTGCTTTTTATTTATTTATTTATTTGAATGGAGTGATAATACATGTTACACTGGTTGTAGGTTGGAGTATTAGAAATTAAATGCACCTATCTCTTCTGTGTCTAGATGAAATCTGAAAATTTTACATTGCCAGGAAATCAGTCTAATATTGACGAGTTTATCCTCTTGGGATTCACAAACTTTAACATAAAGATTCAGTTATTTCTTTTCCCTCTTTTCCTCTTTATATACATATTTACCATTTTGGGTAACTTCACAATCATCACCGTGGCAACCCTGGATCCTCTTCTTCACACACCCATGTACTATTTTCTCCGAAACCTCTCTTTCCTTGAAATGTGCTACATCACAGTCACCCTCCCCAAAGTGCTCCACACCTTTGTGGCAAAGAGGAAGACCATCTCTTTCTATGGTTGCTGTACACAGATGTATTGCTTCTTCACCCTAGGAGTCACTGAGTGCTTTATTCTGGCTGTCATGGCCTATGATCGCTTTGTAGCCATCTGCAATCCCTTGAGATATTTTTCAGTAATGAGCAAAGCTACATGCTTAAAAATGGCCACAGTGTCTTGGGTCTCTGGCAACCTTATCTCCCTTGGACAGACCGCCTCTATCTTTTCCCTTCCTTACTGTGGTCCTAACCTTATTAACCATTTCTTCTGTGACATCCCTCCAGTGCTGAAGCTGGCCTGCACTGATAGTTCTGCTAATGAGATTGCAGTTTCTGTCACTGGTTTTCTTGTCCTACCATTACCATGTGCTCTGGTACTTTACTCCTATGGACGCAGTATTGCTGCTATCATGCGCATTAGCACCAATAATGGACGGAAGAAAGTCTTCTCTACTTGTGTATCACACTTCGTCTCTGTAACATTATTCTTTGGAACTGGAGGCTTTACATATGTTCGGGTGAAGACAAGTGATACTTCAGATAATGATAAGCTGCTGTCTCTCCTCTACAGTGTGGTAACCCCACTTCTAAATCCTCTTATATACAGTCTAAGGAATCAGGAAGTTAAAGGAGGACTCAAAAAACTCATGAATCAAAAAGTAGGGCTCAATGAAACATAATCTGAGAATGTAAACTCCTGCATTAATGACAAATGAAATGGTGCCTAAAGAGGTTGTCCAATAAGAAATGATTATGTTCTAAATAGTATCTCCCTCATAGTTAGGCACTTTTGTAATATATATATATATATATATATATATATATATATAATATATATATATATATATATATACACACTCACCGGCCACTTTATTAGGTTACACCTGTCCCAACTGCTCGTTAACACTTAATTTCTAATCAGCCAATCACATGGCGCAACTTAGTGCATTTAGGCATATGACATGGTCAAGACAATCTCCTGCAGTTCAAACCGATGCATCAGTAATGGGGAAGAAAGGTGATTGAGTGCCTTTGAACTGGCATGGTTGTTGGTGCCAGAAGGGCTGGTCTGAGTATTTCAGAAACTGCTGATCTCCTGGGATTTCCACAGCACAACCATCTCTAGGGTTTACAGAGAATGGTCCGAAAAAGAAAAAACATCCAGTGAGCGGCAGTCCTGTGGGCGGAAATGCCTTGTTGATGCCAGGTCAAAGGAGAATGGCAGGCTGTTCGCGCTGATAGACCGGCAACAGTGACTCAATAGCCACCCGTTACAACCAAGGTAGGCAGAAGACATCTCTGAACGCACAGTACGCGAACTTTGAGGCAGATGGGCTACAGCAGCAGAAGACCACACCGGGTGCCACTCCTTTCAGCTAAGAACAGGAAACTGAGGCTCCAATTTGCCCAAGCTCATCGAAATTAGACAGTAGAAGATTGGAAAAACGTTGCCTGGTCTGATGAGTCTCGATTCTGCTGCGACATTCGGATGGTAGGGTCAGAATTTGCCGTCAACAACATGAAAGCATGGATCCATCCTGCCTTGTATCAACGGTTCAGCTGGTGGTGGTGGTGTCATGTGTGGGGAATATTTTCTGGCACTCTTTGGGCCCCTTGGTACCAATTGAGCATCGTTGCAACACCTTGTGGAATCTATGCCACGAAGAATTGAGGCAGTTCTGAAGGCAAAAGGGGGTCCAACCCGTTACTAGCATGGTGTACCTAATAAAGTGGCCGGTGAGTGTATATATATGCATATTTTGTAGGCTTCCTGTAGTTCTATATCAATTGTTTGATGACAAGAAGCTCAGTTGTCCTCTGGCTTGTGTCAAGCCCAGGAGATCAGATGACCAGGGTTTTGGCTTTCTTTCAGGGTGACCTTTGAGGCCACATTTCTTTGGTCCTACCCCTCAAGGCTTTCAACTTGAGGGAGGAAACCAGCCATATACATTGATACATTGAGGTTGGGAGGGAGGAAGAAAGAAAGACAAAACTCAGCAAAGGATACTGAGGCTTGTAGTTTTGCAGGGCAAAGGGAAACATCTTTCAAACTGAAAATGCTGCTCTTTAGCTGTAGAGCAGAGAGTCTACATATGGCACAGGAAAAGCACATATTTGTAATGACTAAAGACCCGGGGTGATAAAGTCTTGAGCAATCCATTAGAGACATTTTTCTTGGTTTGCAGACACCTTTTCACAATAAAAATGTTTATACCTAGAAAGTAGCAGTACCTACCTCTGTGCATGCTGCTCATATTACGCTTATTTCAGGTAAGATTGCAACTGTGGAAATTTCATACTCTACATCCAGACAATTTTTAAATTATTAGATTATAATTATAAAAGTGTATATGTTTTATTTGAATGAATAAGAGTAAAAAAATATAAATTATAGTATACATAAACATACTACATTAAGGTTTATGAAAATTTGTGATTTTAAAGGGGTATTCTTATCCCATTGATTAGCTTTAACATGAAGACAAAAATCAATAAAGACTACTACCAAATGCATTGGTGTTCTGATTTTGATTCTTTTTAAAGTTAGAACAGTTCTTATCTACTGCTTGTTTCAGAAAGTTTCCTAGGTTACCGACCACCTCTCTTTGCTCTAAGCAGCACAGGCTGGGATGGTGAGGTCATCATCTGCTGTGTCTTATTAGTAGCACAGAGACTTGAATATCACTTCTTATTGACAAACGTTAACATTTTAGAGCTGTGTGGCCTTGTTTCCTGCTGTTAAAACTTCTCCACCACCATGTACCGCTGACAGGCTCATCTAGGAATAGCAGAGCTGAAATGTCATTCACTGCTGTAGAACAACCCACAGCCTGAACAGGAAGTGGGTGGCTAAAGATGGTTGTGAAGAGCAGGCTATGTGAAACAACCTGATGAGAAAACCCCTTTAGCCAATTGTCAGTTACAATTTAACAATGAAAAATAGATATAGCCTATGACTAGAGATGGGCGAATTGATTCTAACGAAGTGGAATTCGTTTAGAATTTCAGGAAAACTTCGGTTCGGAATGAAGTCGAACTTTGGGTAGTTCGGGTGAACGAAGTGGCTTTTGATTGATAAAATGGCTGCGAGCACATGGCGCTACATGGGCAAAGCCTCTGGGAGGAAGAAGGGCATAGCCTGCATGACATGTTTCAGAGGTAAGCCAATCAGAGACCGGCGGGGGTTTTGTGACCCCCGCACATATAATCCCCCGGGGCGCCCGGAGCCCCACACCCCCCTCTCCGGGG
>JAODAL010013649.1:0-90408 GCA_025379985.1 Phyllomedusa bahiana | reverse complement strand
AACCTGATTCAACCTCATCATTTAACCCTTTTTTTGGTTCTGAAAGAAAAAATAATCCTTTTCTATTTTCAAGTCTGGTGGAGCACCCCCATTAACGGGAAACCCCTTATATTATAGAAAAATTTACTGCTCCAGTAAGGATCCCAAAACCAAAACACTTGGGGCATCGTCCCCTAATCTCATGAACAAGAACAAATAAGGGCCCCCTTGTACCCCCCCGCACGGGGATCGGCCCCGGACACCTCTAACCCCCTGATAAGCCGGGTTAGCGGGGAAACATGTTGGGGAGGTTCGGGCCTGACTTTTTAAAATTGTATTTCTCACCTCTGTCACAAGTTTCACCCGCGCAAGGGGGCAAAAAAGGGGGGGGCCTCATTTGTTTTTTTTTTTCCATTAGATTGGGGGAGCGCCCAAGAGAGGCTTTGGGACCCTTAAAAGGAGCTAGTAAATTGCTGTATAAAAAAGGGCTCTCCTGTTAATGGTGGGGGTTCCCCCAACTTGATAATAGAAAAGGAGTTATTTTCTTCTTTCAAAAGCAAAAAGGGGTTTTTAAATGATGGGGTTAAGTAAGGTTTTTTTTAAAATATGAGTATAAAGGTTAAGTTTTATATATAACAAAAGACGTTTTAGTGTTTAACAATAGAAACTAAAGTTTAAAGTTTGCCATGCAAAAAGTAAATAGGATCAAAAGTCACTCTCTTTTTTCTCTTCGAATTCCCAATCTTTTGGAATTAGATTTCTGTTCATGGGCAATTTTTATTTTTCTCAAATTTTTAAAAGAAACTTGGGGTCTAATATCCCAAATTTCCCCTATTTACAGTAGGCAAATTTGGGGCAGTTTGGGTCCAGTGTTTGGAGTTTTAAAATTTACCAAAGAATTAATTTTTTTGTATCTACACTACCTTGCTTAAGACTCTTGATTTGAGTTTTTTTTTTTTAAATAAACATAGCTTTTTTCCATTTTTTTTGATTTGGAAAAAGAGTGAAATTTTCATTTTCAAGGTAGGCTATGTGCTTTGCCCGCAGCCCCTGCTAAAAAAGGCTCCTAATCATAGCCAAGTAACTGCCTAAAACCCATCTGACATTACGGAAATTGGGGTAAGCCCACCCTAAGTGAAAGGAAAAAAAACAGAGAAATTAAGTTTAGCGATCTCCTCCACCTCCATCTCCGGCAGCATCTTCATCTGACTTTAAGGTGAATACACTACATTAACTAAATTAAAGTACTTTATTTCTTTACAATTTCTTTTGTTATACTGTATACAGTAATGGTCCCCAATTTTTTTTCACTAGGGGCCTTTTAGCAAAGAAATTTTTTCCCAACCCATGGGCACGCGGTTATCCGGGGCATTATGGGAGGAGTTTTTAGGTTTTGAATCACACCAAAAAAAAAACAAAATAAAGCGCTATTTGGCCATTTAGGTGTAAAAGTTAAAGGGTAAAACCCAAAAATTTTTTAAATCGCATACTGATTTTATCACAAATTATATAATTCTGACCCAAAAAAAGTTGACAATCATCTGCAGTAATTTCTTTACTCTGTGGGCCATTTATTAGAATATAAATAATATATAAATTAATATATAAAATATTTAATTATTTTATATTTTAATTATAATTATAAAAAAGATCTTGTACCCCAAAAATAGGTTTTTTTTTTTACATTTTTTCAGGCCCCCAAAAGGGTAGAAAATTTAGGTCCCCCAATTTAAAAAGGTAGGTTTTGGGAAAAGGTCTCCCCCAATAGGTAGAATTTTTTAGGCCCTAATAGTAGTAATTAAAGGGTGCATGTAGTTAGGGGGGTAGAAATTTTTAGGTCCCTTTGTACCCCTTTTATAGCCCCATTAGGTAGGTGGGGATTTACCCCCCTGGGAAACCTCCTGTATTAGATCCTATAAGCCCCCCGTCATATGTAGGTATATAAGCCTTCTGTAGGTAGATATATAGGTGTCCTGTAGATTGATACATGACCCCTGCAGGTATTATATACATGCTTTCCCGTATAAATACATACCTAATCCCCTCTAGTCTTAGTACGTTATGGCCCCTGTATCCATTAGTACTATAAAAAGCCCCTCGAAGTCATTTTTTTACGTAATGCCCCCCCGTATTTTAAATTTTTTATTTTTTTGCCCCCCGTAGCATTTTTATTTTTGCCCCTTAGTCATTATATAAAATAAGGCCTTGTGGTCATTATGTACGTATATGCCCCTGTAGTATTTATCTTCTCATATAAACACCCCTGTAGTCATTATGTACGTATATGCCCCTTGTAGTCATTATGTACATATAAACCCCTGTAGTCATTATATACGTATGTGCCCCTGTAGTCATTATATACATATAAGCCCTTGTGGTCATTATATACGTATATGCCCCCTGTAGTCAATATATACGTCCAATGTAGTCCGATGTGTAGGAAGCAGTCAGTTCATTACTATTGAGGCAAAGCGACCTCAGATAGTCGCATGTTTCTGCCACTAGAGGGTATACAGCCAGAGACCTACTGCAGATGCGCCACAGAGGACCTGTCAGTGATGTCGGTGTGCCAATACTTCGCTTACCCGAGCCGCGATCCGAGAGCTAAGTACCCCCAGGACGGTCCAAAATGGCTTCCGAATGCAAGTGAGGCGTCACACTATATATTCAAATAAGCTTAAAGGAAGAGAGCTAGAACTCCAGGGCCAACTTTTAGAAGTAGCTTACCCTAAAGTCATATGTGACCCCCAAGGAGCCTTGAAATATGACAGGGTTTTTAATCCAAGCCAGTTAGCCATCTCCACACAGCTATTTTGTACTGGCTGGCAGGGTGAGAGGCTTTAGATGTAGCTCAAAAGGGGGAATGTTTCTTATTAGGGAGAGGGATACTTACAAGACATGAACGGTGCACTAACATTTAAATCTATTCAAATAAAGATCTAGGACTCTGCACTACCTATTAAATTTAGCATACTTTAAAATTAAATCCAAGCCATCAAAGAGCCTTGAAACATAAACAGGATGAGTTTAAAAAGCCCAACGGCCAAGTCGTCAAGTTACCATCTGCAGACAAAACATTTTTTTACTTAAACACCACCCAGGGCTGTGGACAGGATCCATTGGTGCATTCTATAGAGCCACACAAGGGTCTCATAGGTACTGGGACCCAATACTACCTTAAGACCAGTATCGTACTATCTATTACTTGGCACGTTAGGGCCTGAGCTAGTGAATTACACAGCTTACACTTAGTGGTAATATCAAACCAGAATCCCGAGTCTAATATCACCAATAATCCTACAAAGACCAAATACCACAACACTATGACCAACTAATAACCACCCACAATTGTTGATAAATAATACACTCCATTCTTGAACACTTATCCCAACACGTAACGAGATCTGAAAAAAATACAAACATATACCATTCCTAAATATAGACCAATATTACCACCATACAGTGATTATACAGTAGTAGTTACCAGACATATATTACCCCATACCAGTAACCCCCAATTTTTTATACTCTGTAATTAGATACCAGTTGTACACAGGCGCTCTGCACAAATATAAGTGAGTACAGTAAAGTTACATCCAGGGACTCACAGGAGACACATTCTCTGATGAGTCATTCTTTTCTCTGATGAGTTGTTCTCTTTCCCTTTTCTTTAATCCATTTTAGCCTTCTTACGGCCACAACTCATCCCTGCAGAATTTACCAAACAAACATCTTAGACTTTTACAGCATTTCCCTATCGATTCCTATCTCTGTACATACTCCCTATCTATAGTGTCCTAAATGGTAATAATGACCCTCTTATGCCTCTAACATTAAAACTACCCTCAAATGGCTATGGGGCTCCCATTTGTGCACCAAGTTTCAGTCATGATTCGTGTCCCCATATAGGGGATAAATCCTCCAATATACTATGTAGGTTCTCCACGAACTAGGTAGTCACATAGGTAAACCACTCTTTTAGATAGGTAGTCCTCAATAAGGTAAGCATATAGCCCCCCAATAGTTAGGTAAATGTATAGGTCCCCCGATAGATAGGTATCGAGGTACCATATTAAGTAGATAGGTAGTTACCTGCCCCCCCCCCCCAATAAGTATGAATATAGGTCCCTAGTTTGTATTTATATAGGCCCCCGGTAGGTGGGTAGCTATGTAGGGCCCATGTAGGTAGGTAAGAATATAGGTCTCCAGTTGGTAGATAGGTATAGAGGACCCCCAAGTAAGTGTGTATATAAGCCCTTAAAAGGCAGGTATATAAGCCCCACTGTAAGTAAACAGCCCCCCCTATTTGGTAGTAGTATATTCCCCTGAGGTAGATATAGTCCTCCTGCATGTAGCTATAACTTCCTGAAGGTAAATGCAGCTCATGTGTAGGTAGACATAGCCCCCTGTAGGTAGATATATCCTCTGCAGGAAAATGCAGCCCCACTGCAGATAAATGTAGCCATACTGTGGGTAGATATAGCCCCCTTATAGTTAAATATAGCCCCGTTGTAAGTAGATATAGGCCTCCTGTAGGTAGGTATAGTCCCCCATAGGTAGATATAGGCAGTTGTAAAGGCGAAAGAAAAAAAGTGTTCACCTCTCCCTGTTCCCCCACAGATCCCCAGCCCTTCCCCCATTTAGTGGCTACCCGCCCGTCCCTAGGAGTGACCCTGGTGAAAGGCTGTTTACACATGTATTTGTGTTGTTGTCATGGGTAAAAATCAATATATAAGAGGTACAAAAGGGATATTTATTGGCTGTTGGACCAAGGATGGCTGTATTTCTAAAACTGTATAGTCTGAGAACTGTTCGTGTGCTGCTGTGGGGATGTGTACAGTGAGTGGACAGATGGTGACATTGTGAATAAGGGATATGGAAACTGTGGAGCATCATGTGTCACTGATGTAGAAGGTGGACGTTGGCTACAAAGGTGCAGAAGAGCAGACTAAAGTATTCAGTGGAGGAGCTCACCTCCTTCATGATCCAGGGTCTACCAGATATGTGTCATAAACAACAACTCAGTAAACCCTCCTGTGTAGGGGACTCTGAAGCAGACAGAGGTCACCGCACCTCTGCTAACCAAGTTGCATTGACAAAGACTTCCATTTTCACAGCAATATTGGAATTGAACTTCTGCTGATTGGCAAAGGGTTCCTTCTCCAATGAGTCATGTTTTCTGCTTCATTGAACAGGTGGACATTGGGCGCCAGGACAGGGCCATCTTTTCCATTGGGCGCACTAGGCAGTTGCCCGGCGGCCCCACAAGTATAGGGGCCCCAAGTGGTGTATGTATGTCCCAGGTAGAAACATACCCTGGATCCCTTGGTTGACTTTGCTTATTTAACTGTATGTGTTTTTAAGATGTGCCAAATAGTCTTGTAGGCTGCAGGCTGCTGGTGTCCAGACATAAGTTGCGTTATAATATGGCGGTGCTTGGGGGTGACTACCGGCATAACCTAGTGTGATGTCATGCATGGCCAACTGCAGTGCTCTGCCCAAGGGCCCATGATGCTGTTAAGACGGCTCTGCGCCAGGCGAGAAGCATCAGAGAACAAACACCCAGCAACCATTTCTGGAAGAACACAAGCTGGTGGTGGCAGCATTATGGTCTATTGCATGTTTTTATGGCATTCTCTATGGAAGGCACTCTCTCAATCAATTTTGCTATTAAGTCATCCTTGCAGATCACGTACACCTATACATGCGGATTGTCTTCTCTGGAATCTTCCAGAAAGACATTGTAACACAGTCTCCACCAGTCACACTGAATTCTTCCCAGGTCACAGAGCATGCCTAGAAAACTCTCCTATAGAAGTATCACAGACAAGATGGCCGCCCCCGTAATCATGTACAAAAAAAACAGAAATAAAAAATCTACAATCAGAAAATAAAAATGGCTACAAGGAAAATAATATGTATCAGTATCTTCTTTTAAGAAGTAAAAAAAAAAAAATGGTGACAGATTCTCTTTAAGAAAAAGACAGATCCCATAGAGCTGGCTGAGGGAGATGTATGGTTGTGCTTACAGTGAATTGTTATTGCAATAAGCCATTTCCCCTGAGCCGGAGCCCGGATTGTATTAATATCATCTCTCTCCTTTGGTTACGGGTACGGTTATCGTCCTGTGTAGGGCTCCGGCTCTGCTTCAGTTTATGTGGCATCCAATACAGACTGTAACTTACTTTTACGGCTCCAGCTTTATCTGACTTTGTTACAAGCGTTCACCTTGCAGTTATTTTCTGTTACGAAATGAGACATGTCAGCCGACAGAAACTCTATTGCTGTCATACAAAATTCATTGTTTTTCAAATATTCATTGAGACAAGTGGCTCTATGGAAATTCTGTTCTTGCTTTTTATTGAACCATACGTTAGAAGAGAGCTTCCGGAGCCCAACACTGTAAGACTAAGCACAAAATGGTCAGATGGTTCTCTATTGCAATGCTTAAAGGGGTTTTGCCACGATGTAATGTTGACGTGGGATCCTCCAAAATGGGTATTAATCACTTTTCTAAATATATGCGATTACAAAAATTGCAGCCTGAGAGAGCTACAGGCTGCCTTACCTGCCCTTAGTTACTTAAAAGCTTCCATTAGATGCGACCTGACACGAGGTGCTGGCCGGGCTTGCGCAGAGAACACTTCTTATCTGATGAAAGGGAGCTGAAGAAGCTTTCAAGGGACTGGGGAGAAATATGTTGTGTTTTGTATACAGAATCCACTAGTTGTAGTTTGATTATTGGAGTGAACATTTCACACATCCCTTATGCACGGCTCTGTGCTCTGGCTGTGTCTCTCTCTCTCTTAGCTCAACGTGGCTTGTTTACATTAGCTTCTTAGCAGATAAGGCACGTCCTGGCAAAACCCCTTTAACATCTCAACCTTTACCTACAGATGGTTCCAACCACTCTACTTACATAATCACACTGCTGTAGATCTGTGGTAAATGGCAATATATCATCAGTATATGACACATGAAACATACTTTCAGAACATTAAAGCGGTTGTCTCACTACAGGGATTGCTTTTTCTATTAAAGATCTTGCAAAAACAAGTCACTTTGCAGTATGTGTCCATTAACAGTGTCCTAACTATTCCTAGATATTTCCTCTTGTATCGGCTGCATCAGCCCCTGTGGTCGCTATAGCTACAGACTTGTTCAATCTCTCCTGATAGGCTGCCAGCACTAGTTGAAATAACTACAGACCTGGCTTTTCCTGCAGCCTAGTAGAAACCAGTAAACACACCCCTGAATTCAAAGTGTAACCAAGAAAACAGGACTAAGGTCAGATGAATCAATTTAGTGCGACAACCCCTTTAAAGATCTTGCAAAAGCAAGTCACTTTGCTATATAAGTCCATTAACAGTGTCCTACCCATTCCTAGATATCTCCTCTTCTATGGGCTGTATCAGTTCCTGAGGTCGCTATAACTACAAACTACATGTTTGATCTCTCCTGATAGGCTGCCAGTGCAGGTCGCTATAGCTACAGACCTGTCCGATCTCTCCTGATAGGCGGCCAGTGCAGGTCGCTATAGCTACAGACCTATCCGATCTCTCCTGATAGGTTGCTAGTGCTGATTGCTATAGCTACAGACCTGGTGTCCTCAGAAACCTAGTGGAAGCCAGTAAACATGCCCCTGAATTCAGAACTAAAACTGAGAAAACAGGACTGGGGCAAGATGTATCAATGTAGTGAGACAATCCCTTTAAGCTTTTGTTTTTCCCAAATTTTCTAAAATCCTGCAGTTCTAACTTTGATTATTGAACCTTGTAATTGCCTGATACTTCCTGTTCTGTAGAGATCACTTCTCAGCAGTCTCCTCTTATCATCACAGGAAGGATTACAATGACAGATAACACACACCCACACATATACAATGGATCTGTCGGGTTGCCCCCATGGTCTACGTCGTTTAGATGGAAAATTAGCGCTTTTTTTCCCTGTCATTCCTGACGGAACATGCACCGGAAGTTCCAAATGGAACCTCTGACGCGTATGTAAACCAAGCCCTAGAAGTCAGTAGGTTATTGGTTGGTAAAGACTGAGCTGCTCTGACCTGCTATGAACAAAAATATAAGTGACACATTCTATTGAATATAATGCAACAGAGTGGGAGATTGCTATGGTGATACGTCTGATTGTCTGTTTAGAAGATGACTATTACTTCCGTTCTATTTGTAATTATGTATAATTATGTATTCACAGTGGTTGAAAGATTATATAAGAAAGACATAATCAAAAGAGGAAGAAAAAGAACTAAATAAATTAGAGGAAGATAGATATAAGAAAGATAGAAAAATAGATACATAGAAGATAGATAATACATAGATATAAGAAAGATAGATATAAGATAGATACATATATATATATTATATATATAGATATGAGATAGATAGATAGATATAAGATAGATAGATAGATAGATAGATAGATAGATAGATAGATAGATAGATAGATAGATAGATAAAGCAGTGTGGACAGAAAAAAAAAGGACTTCAGCGCACATATGTGAATAAAAAGGTACCAAAAAGGTAGGAATATATTAAAACTAATATAATTAGGGCCCTTTTTACAATACTTTGTTTTATATTGTGAGATTCAATGTCTCCTTATAATATGTGCGCTGAAGTCCTTTTTTTCTGTCCACACTGCTTTATATAATTACCACGCTGGTGTTTCACACGTGGGTATCAAGGACGCTGGGCAGCCGTATGTTCATAGCTCCAAGGAGCTGTACGAGTGTTGTGCCTCGGGTCTCAATGCACAACTATCAAAGGTAAGCAGACCTATTGATATACAGTCTAATTGCCAAAACTTATTTCACTATTGTGCGCTTGTCTGCCTCCTTTTTTCTCTTTTTAGATAGATAGAAGCTAGATAGATATGAGATAGATATTAGATAGATAGATATAAGATACATAGATAGATAGAAGATAGATAGATAGATAGATAGATATGAGATAGATTGATAGAAGATAGATTTTAGTCAGATACAGCTGAATTAAAAATGACTGCAGACCTCTGCAGGGGGTGCAATCCCTGATAGAATTATAGAATCACAATCCTGAGTCTCCCTTCACATATTGTGTTTTTGCTGCATTTAAAAAATGCCTAAAAAATGTATGCAGCATAATATTCACATTTTATATAATATATAATTAACATTTGGAACACTTAAGTGAATTTTGGGTTAATAAAAAAAGGCCTGCATTTATTTTTTACCACGTGTTTCCGTCTCCTGCATTCTCTAGATGCAAAAAATTGTGAACCCAGCCTGAAAAGATGTTCTTTTACCTTTTCATAGTAAATGCACAGTATTGACAGAAATAATATTTACTTGTTAAGTTAAAGGGGTTCTTTTTTCTTATTGTTAGGCTCACTATGAGCTACAATGAATTTCTAGACTTTATTGATGTATGTTTTTTACGTTTATTTTCATTATTATGTGTATGGCTGTATGTGATGATGTTCCATTCGGAACTTCTTCTCTTACTACTGCATACAATATAAAGGCAACTGCTGACAAAGGTGCATGCGTGTTAGCCTGGAGGACACTGCTGCTACTCATTGACAACTCATTTCCAGCAGGACACCGTTATACACTCAAAGTACTAAACAGACATATGGATCTGTCAACAGCAACATGTTGACAGTCTCCAGGAAGTCACAAGAGCTTTTCTTTATACCTTGTGTATGGTAAAAATGAGCCGAAAAGAATACATAAATTGGGGTAATGTGGTCAATAAAAATTAAATTTGGTCCTATAAAGTCTGGTACATTTTTTTAGCAATGACATTCATAATAGCAAAGGTTATCAGTTCAAGAATCGCAGGGGCCACCACACGAACTAGTAGTGAATGGGTGACTACTTGATTAGAATACATTGCAAATTATACAAAGGAATTGTGCAAGCTACAAGTTTAATGGGTGTATGGATTTACTAGCGCTAGTGGACGTGTGAATTGATTGTTACATTGATCCAACTGGCAGATTTATAAACAACTATGGATTTCTGCCACAGATAACCAGGTCATTATACACCCTGAACTCGTGTCCTTTCAATTGGAGCCGAGTATATTGATTGGCACTGTATACCCTCTTACCAATGCGGCTGACCTTAACCACTTAAAAAGAATTTGTAAAATATTCAAAACATATTTCTAAACATTTGATGTAAAAAGGGGTTGTCAAATCTGGGGGAAAAAATTCTATAAATGAGAATCCTGCATTTGGATTTGCAATGCAGTGGGCAACCATAATACATGATTGCATGGGCACAACCCTTCGCTTTTGCCAATAGAGGGCAGTCCTGAGCACAGGAATACCCTTCTATAACGTAAAATCAATGTTGCCCCTGCTAATATTGTGTGCCACACGTACGCCTCCTTATAGCCTGAACTGAGCTACTGTATAAGCAGTATTTAAAAGAAAGGCAGATATAGTCAAAAGAGGAAGAAAAAGAAACAAATAAATGAGAAGATAGATAGATACAGCTGAATTTAAAATGACTGTACACTCGCAGAAGATGATGCAATCCCTGAAAGAATTATAAATCCAGTCACAGGACTGGGACAAAATATTCTGGTGCTCTACCCCTATGGAAAATTCAGCCCACTGCTCCTTGTACCCCCTTGTCTGCCTGGGATGATGTGGCACCCTAGGCAGCCACCTACCTTCGCCTCCCTGTCATCCCGGCCCTGCATCCTGACACACATTGCGTTTTTGCTGCATTTTCAAAATGCTGAAAAAATGTGTGCAGTAAAAATGCACGTTTTATAATTAATTAAAATGGGTAAAATAGGTGATTTTGGGTTAATAAAAAAAAAAAATAATCTAACATGATCTATCACACAGGCTCCGACTGGCCCACAGGGAAGTAGGGGAAACTCCCAGTAGGCCCCTGGGCTGCTTTTTGGGGAGAAAGGTAGAGGAAAAAATAGGCAAAAAGCAAGAGGCAAAATGCAGTACTGTGCACAGGAATATATGCCTGCTGCTTTAGGACCAGCCAAGCTCTGGCCTGGCCCCCATTCACTTTTGTTTTCCCTCGCGCGTAAGTGACATGTCTGCTTATCAGACACTCAATGAAAGCTATGATTTTACTGTAAATGCGGACTGTACTTCTGGCATATTGCTGCGCAATTACGCTATGTGAACATACTCTAAGGCTATGTTCACACGGCTTATTTGCAGGGCGTAATTACGCCCCGCAATTACGCCGTGTGGACGGGGGCGGAAGAGGGGGGCCGACACCTCGCCGGCCCACAGACTTGCATTACTACAGGCGTGTATACGCCTCTAGTAAATGACATGTCACTTATCTCCCCCCGCGGCGAATTCGCCGCGCGGGGAGAGGAGACGTAATCCATAGTTCTCTATGAGAACTGTGGATTACCGTAATGACTGGGACGTTTTCCAGCCGTAATTCGCGCACTACGGACTGAAATACGTCCAATTTTAAGCCGTGTGAACATGGCCTAAGAGTCATGTGCAGAATGTCCAGTCATGTTTAGTAACTGTAGAATGGACTTCACTGGTGGGCTCCAACGATGAATTTCAACGGTGGGCCCCAAGAATCAACCCACTAGTGGGCCCCAGGCACCCCAGTCCAACACTGCTGTCACACATGCTTAAGCATAAATGTATCTGCAGCACTCTGCATATGCTAAAAGGCAGTTAAACAATGAATACATAAACTTTTTCAGAGTGCGTTTGTTCAACTTTTATGATATATTAATATTTGAGATTCTTGGTGGACATTTTTCATTAAAACTATGAGGGCCCAAAACTCAAAATATGATCAGCACTTCCGGAACAATTCTAAACAAAATGGCGCCGGGGCACACTGACGCAGCCACAAACAATTAGAACACAGAAACGTATCAGCTGCTTTCCACATACAATAAGAGACAGACGAACACCGAGTATATTCAAGCCTGCTTAGCACTGAGTTAAAGGGGTGTTCCAATTAGCACTTTTCCACCCTGCAGGTAAGCTAATAGCTTACTATGAGCCAATCGTCTCCAAGAGTGGTGCTTGCATTTCTATGAGAGTGTAGAACACTGCAGAGCAAGCATGCTCGGGTATATTTGGAACTCCCTTAGAAATTGTGATAAACTACAAGCTAAACTGCAGCGTGTAAAAATGCTGATCGAAAACCCTTTTTAAGGAGCCCACATACCTTCAATAGCTGTCTGGCCTTTTGACTGCTAACAGCTATTCCTGAAGACTTCCTTTGTCAAGTGTACATGTTTTCCATTGGAGTAAGCCGGTTATCAATCCTTTTTTCCACCAACATTTTTTTTTGGGGAAGAGATATATGGTCCCCATGCACCTAAGGTAGTCACCCTGGTCCACTAAACTTGCCAAATTCAGCCTCCTTTTCTCTTATGTTTATGGGTGGCCTTTAAATGGGTCATCTCAACCTACAAAACTGATTTCAAATCCTCAGGACAGACCATTAATATGAGATTGGTGTTGGTCCAACTCCAGAAACTCTGGTCAGTCTGCTGATTAAAGTGGCCATAGTGTTTGTGCAAGCACTGCAGCCTCCACAATGTCTATATCTGCTCATGCTTGGAATCCACATGGAAGGTACCTGTCACTGTACCTAAAGGATATTCCATCAGTTTTGTAAGGATGGAAAACCTTGATAACCCCCGAGCACTCTAAATTACAAACTGGCATATGGACTAAATTCTGCTACATAGATACATATAGATCACCCACATAGATGCTACATATAGATCACCCACATAGATCCTACATATAGCTCACCCACATAGATCGTACATATAGATCATGCACACAGATCGTACATATAGCTCACCCACATAGATCGTACATATAGATCATGCACACAGATCGTACATATAGCTCACCCACATAGCTCCTACATATAGCTCACCCACATAGCTCCTACATATAGCTCACCCACATAGATCCTACATATAGATCACCCACATAGATCCTACATATAGATCACCCACATAGATCCTACATATAGCTCACCCACATAGATCCTACATATAGATCACCCACATAGATCCTACATATAGCTCACCCACATAGATCCTACATATAGATCACCCACATAGATCCTACATATAGTTCATCCACACAGATCCTACATATAGCTCACCCACATAGATCCTACATACAGCTCACCCACATAGATCCTACATATAGATCACCCACATAGATCCTACATATAGATCACGCACATAGATCCTACATATAGATCACTCACACAGATCCTACATATAGCTCACCCACATAGATCCTACATATAAATCACCCACATAGATCCTACATATAGCTCACCCACATAGATCCTACATATAGATCACCCACATAGATCCTACATACAGCTCACCCACATAGATCCTACATATAGATCACCCACATAGATCCTACATATAGATCACGCACATAGATCCTACATATAGATCACTCACATAGACCTAAAATATAGATCACCCACATAGATCCATAATAGATCAACCACATAGATCCTACATATAGATCACCCACATAGATCCTACATATAGATCAGTCACATAGATCCTACATATACCTCACCCACATAGATCCTATATATAGATCACCCACATAGATCCTACATATAGATCATCCACATAGATCCTACATATAGATCACTCACATAGATCCTACATATAGATCACCCACATAGATCCTACATATACTGTAGATCACGCACATAGATCCTACATAAAGCTCACCCACATAGATCCTACATATAGATCATCCACACGAATCCTACATATTTGAATCACCCTCAAGAAACCTACATATAGATCACCCTCATAGATCCTATATATAGCTCACCCACATAGATCCTACATATAGATCACCACATAGATCACCCACACAGATCCTACATATAGCTCACCCACATAGATCCTACATATAGATCATCTACACAGATCCTACATATAGATCACCACATAGATCCTACATATAGATCACCCACATAGATCCTACATATAGCTCACCCACATAGATCCTACATATAGATCACCCACATAGATCCTACATATAGATCATGCACACAGATCCTACATATACTGTAGATCATGCACATAGATCCTACATATAGATCATGCACACAGATCGTACATATAGATCATCCACACAGATCCTACATATAGATCATCCACACAGATCCTACATATAGATCACCCACATAGATCCTACATATAGATCAACCACATAGATCCTACATATAGATCACCCACAAAGATCCAACATATAGTTCACCCACAAAGATCCTACATATAGATCATCTACACAGATCCTACATATAACACCCACACGATCCTACCATAAGATCATCCACACAATCCTACATATAGAATCAAACCCCCCATAGAATCCTACATATAGATCAACCACATAGATCCTACATATAGATCATCCACATAGATCCTACATATAGATCACCCACATAGATCCTACATATAGCTCACCCACACAGATCCTACATATAGCTCACCCACATAGATCCTACATACAGCTCACCCACATAGATCCTACATATAGATCATCCACACAGATCCTACATATAGATCACCCACATAGATCCTACATATAGATCATCCACACAGATCCTACATATAGATCACCACATAGATCCTACATATAGATCACCACATAGATCCTACATATAGATCACCCACACAGCTCCTACATATAGATCATCCACACAGATCCTACATATAGATCACCACATAGATCCTACATATAGATCACCACATCGATCCTACATATAGATCATCCACACAGATCCTACATATAGCTCACCCACATAGATCCTACATATAGATCACGCACATAGATCCTACATACAGCTCACCCACATAGATCCTACATATAGATCATCCACACAGATCCTACATATAGATCATCCACACAGATCCTACATATAGCTCACCCACATAGATCCTACATACAGCTCACCCACATAGATCCTACATATAGATCACCCACATAGATCCTACATATAGATCATCCACATAGATCCTACATATAGATCACTCACATAGATCCTACATATAGATCACCCACATAGATCCTACATATAGGTCACCCACATAGATCCTACATATACTGTAGATCACGCACATAGATCCTACATATAGATCACCACATAGATCACCCACACAGATCCTACATATAGCTCACCCACATAGATCCTACATATAGATCACCCACATAGATCCTATATATAGGTCACCCACATAGATCCTACATATAGATCATCTACACAGATCCTACATATAGATCACCACATAGATCCTACATATAGATCACCCACATACAACCCCACACAGATCCTACATATAGATCATCTACACAGATCCTACATATAGCTCACCCACATAGATCCTATATGTAGGTCACCCACATAGATCCTACATATAGATCACCACATAGATCCTACATATAGATCATCTACACAGATCCTACATATAGATCACCCACATAGATCCCTTTGAGCCTAGCGCACGACTTTAGACAAATGTATGAAACAGAACACCCCCACCCCCCTCCCCATCCTGATCAGCTCTCTGGGATTGAATCTGATCACGGAGAGCATTAACATTCAAAATTCTGCATGGTAATATTTAGATGTGCACAATAAGGACTGGCTTGGTTAGCCCAGGACTCTGCTCCAACAATACAGATGCGTAGTTAATGCCAATCGCATCACTTAATTACACTAAATATTTGCCTTTGTAACAAAAACATCCTTCAGGTCTCTTGAAATCAACAACAACAGCAGTGAGCATGATGATTCTCAATTAACGAGGACCCAGGAGGTAGCGCCAGACGACACCCCTTTTAATTACCATATTTATGAAGCACCATCTATTATTCATGCTCTCCTCGGCTGGGAGAAGGAATGATGACAATGGTTATAGTCGGCAATAGCAGCGGACTGTACCATATTGACTCTATTATCACATGGCTTCAGTTATGGGCTTACTAGATAACTATAGACTTTCTAGTTTGGAGTTATGAGAAGAGGCCAACGACCGTTTCCACCCGATTCATTAGTGCTGACCAAACACCAGCCCAAAGAATACAAAGCAACGATCAATTCACTTCAGGTTGGCAACACTAAATTGCTAAATATTTATGGTGTATTTTTCTCTTAGTGGGTGAAGAAACTTAGCCCTTACCAACCCTGTTCTGTAGTGGATTGGGTAGAATAAGTATTTTTGCACAATTAACTCACAAGCGTATGGTTGGCGGAAAAGCTTCTCAACAAATCCCAGTCAGATGGGCCTGGACCATTACAAAAGTTGTTTGAGGTTAGTTGATCAAATGGTGCCCAGTAGAGCCAGGAACACTTCATAGACACCACTGTTTCCTTTCGGTAGGTTGTCCAAGTAGATAAGCTTATTAGGCAAAGTGTAAGGTGTTGCAGTTGGGTCAACCAACTAACTAGCATTAAAGGGGTTTTGTCACGAAGTAAAATTGAGGTGGGAAGTGAAAATTAAATAATAAACATTTTCACCATTCATCATTATTAAAAATTCTGCACCGTTTTTGTCTTAGCTGCTCCTTTACTGATCCATTGTTTACAGTTCGTCTCCAGGGGATACGACCAGGGCTGTGAGTTCCTCACCACTGGTCGCACATGCTCAGACATCTCAGGCAGCTACTGAGTGTTCAAACGCCAGGTGCTGTCATTCTACTCCCGTCCTCTGTGCTCCTTAGTAATTAGTCAAACAGTCCAAATAAATAAAGAAACCTCAATGAGTTCTGTATATTGATAAAGAGAAAAAAAAATCCACAAGTTTGGTTCCTGCTGTTACGGGTGTCCCTGCGACCCCCGTGTCGGGTCGCAGGCACACCCGCAACGCCGCAGCACCTCCTGCTGCGGCCGGTGCCGCAGCCCGACGCTCGGGCAGCAGACACCCCGGCACGCCTGGGGCTCACTTACCCGTCCATGCTCCTGTTCCCGTCCCGGCGCGCGCTCCTGCTGCCGGCCGGGTGCACGCGCGCCCTCGAGTGCACGCGCGCAGCACTGCCGGGAAATTTAAAGGGACAGTGCGCCGGTGATTGGTCTCACCGGGCACGGACCCTATTTAAGCCCTGCCTCTTCCCCAGCACCTTTGCCGAATCGATAGTGCCCTGTGCCTTGAGAGGAAGCGTTCCTAAAGTGTCTTGTTCCGTTTACTGTGTACCGTACCTTCTGCCTCCGTCCCTTGACCACGAACCATTGCCGCCTGTCCTGACCTTCTGCCTGTCCCCGACTACGAGCCTGCTTCACGATTTTGTACCGCGCAACACCTCGGCTGCCACCGCAAGCAAGTCATGTCAGGGGTAGCGACCTGGTAGTAATCCGCCGCAGCAAGTCCATCCCGCTTTGCGGCGGGCTCTGGTGAAAACCGGACCTACTTAGACTCCGCTCCCTGGCGTGGCTTATGCCATCGCTTGTGGTGGTCCAGAGGATCCACTACCACATCCGTAACACCTGCAGGGATTTGAACCGAGGACCCTTGTGCCTGGAGGTAAAAGTTTTACCTCTGAGCTACATTGTAACTACTCACGGCTCTTTACATAAACAGACCTTTCTTTGACTAGAATGAGGATAGGCCTGGTGATGTCATCCTGCAGGGTCACATGATAAGCAATTCAAACAAATCACACACGTCCCCTTCTGAGCACACAGAGCTGATCAGCTGGATGCAGGAGGTATGAAATGAGATTGTGGCAAAACCCCTTTGAGTGTAGCTAGCTTTACAAAATGTGCCTTCTGTTACCATGTTGTGTGACAATTTGGCAACTAAAATGTTCACCCCTTAAAGATGAAGTGAAATGTGGACTCTCCGCTTTGCGATAGGAGCCAGGATGGGGGACTCTATCCATCTGATTCACTAGTTTGCCTGTAAATACACAGGAAAAATCTATTTGGCTGAACAACTAAAATTCCACATAGATTACAAAATGGACGGTGGATAATTAATTTGCAGATCTTCCCATCTCTCGTTATAAGCATGAAAGGACTCAGCCCACGGCTGATTTTGTCAGCTCTTGAGATATAAAATTGTACAATTCCCTACGTGTGATGCTGTGGTTACCTAGCAGCAGACCGTAGCAACAGAGGATGCCGAATAATCCCAAAGAGACAATGGGCAAACGCTCAAGCTAAGAACATCATTAGGGCCAAATGGTAATACGACAAAGGCAAACAGATAGGCTATTGGTAAATTGGATTATTTCTCTTTTTGATTCTTCTGCATCATTTATACATATATTATGGAAATACAGACAATTACAGTCTCTACAAGGGTATAGTTATAGGTTGCAGAGATAGCATATGTACCGCGGTCTTGGTCTCTGAGGCAAAGACCCTTCCACCACGTAAGAAAACAGCAGTATTACAAATGGCGTAAGGTTATAGATTTTGTGTTTGGGGTTACAGAGGTTCATGTTTTAGCTCAGCCCTAAATCTTGAAAATCTAAAATACAACAAGAAAAATATTTCCTTTCCACAATAGCAGGAAAAGACCTGGCAGAGTGAAAGTAGATAGGAAATATATTAGTGGTAATGGTAGGACAAGCTGTGTCGGTGTCCATGGGGTTTCAGGAGGTGCTTCTGAACCTTCGGTTCCCAAAGTTTAGCATGATCGCTGGTAGATAAACAATTATAGAGCCTATAGCATCAAACTGTGTTTTTCGGCACGTATTTTGCAGCTGTATTTGTAAGCCAAAACCAGGAATGGGTCCAAAACACAGAAGAGGTACAAGCCTTTCTATTAGACTTTTCCTCCGTGTAGGCTCTTCTCCTGGTTTTGGCTTACAAATATTACTGCAAAGTAAATGCAAAAAAACAGTGTGAACCCAACCTAACAGAAATTGCCTCTATTTCCAGATGCTCTGTTACAATTTGTAAGGCAGTGCGGTCATTTATTCACTACGTTCTCTGCTAGTATTGTACTTTCTGATATGCTGCATTATCTGTTGCCCAGCATGTGAAACACAATCCTTCCAGAGACAGGTGATAGTAGAAATAAAAGGCATGTGATGTGTGCAGTGTTGGACCGAAGTGCCTTGCGCCCACCAGTGGAGTTGATTCTTAGGGCCCACCAGTGGATTTAATTTTTAGGGCCCACCAGTGGAGTTGATTTTTGGGGCCCACCATTAAAGCTGTTTCTTTTGGACCACCAGCAGAACATTCTTGGGGCCCACCAGTAATGCTGATTCTTTTGTTCTGCCAGTGGAGTTGATTCTTGGGGCCCGCCAGTGGAGTTCATTCTCGGGCCCCCACCAGTGGAGTTGATTCTTAGGGTCCACAGAAAATCTGAATCATTTGGACCACCAGCAGAGTTCATTCTTGGGGCCCACTAGTAAGGTTGATTCTCGGGGCCCGCCAGTGGAGTTGATTCTCGGGGCCCGCCAGTGGAGTTGAATTTGTAAAGTGCTGCGGAATATGTGGCGCATAGAATAAGATATTTATTGATTCTCGGGGCCCGCCAGTGGAGTTGATTCTCGGGGCCCGCCAGTGGAGTTGATTCTCGGGGCCCGCCAGTGGAGTTGATTCTCGGGGCCACATGGAGTGTTTCGGTGCCCAGTGGGGGTTTATTCTCGGCCCCCTTAGGGATGATTTTCCGGGCGCCAGTGGTTGATTCTCGAGGCCGCAGTGGGTTGATTTCGTGCCCCCAGTGGGGTTGATTCTCGGGGCCCCATGGTTGATTCTCGAAGCCCGCCAGTGGGGTTGATTCTCGGGGCCCGCAGTGGGGTTGATCTCGTGGCCCACCAGTGGGATATTCTTGGGCCCGCCCTGATTGATTCTCGGGGCCTATCAGTGGAGTTGGTTCTTGGGTATTACCTTAAAGCAACTGTCCATGACTGCACATACTACATACCTTTTGCTTTCTGTCTCTGTTTCTCTGCCTTTCTTCCTGAAAAGCAACCCCAGGCCTGCTATGCTCAGGTGCCCACAATGCTCAGATGCCCACCAGGCATTTCCCCTCACCCCTGTCGGTCAGTCCGAGCGATAGGGGAAGAGGCTAGATAACCAGATGTGTAGAGTTCAGGAGGTCCCACAAGCAGGAGATAAACACAAGGGGCAACATATATGAAGATTGGCGGTCGAGCGCCCTTTTGAGCACGAACGTGAAAGCTGCGCCTCATGTATGTCGGCGCCCGAGGTGCGCTCATACATGCGGTGAAAAGTCACTTGCGCCTCGCCAGTGTGTGAGGCACAGTGCGGGACTTAGGCACAGAAGGACTGCACCTAACATGTATTCCGATTCGAGACAGACTGGAACAGCGAGAAATCATTAAACATGTCAGTGAAGAGCAAAAAGAGTTGTCTTTCAAATGAATGAATGAATAAAGTGAAAAATCAAAGCTGTCTAAAAGCGATTAAATGTAGTAAAAAAGTGGATCATTAAAAATCAAAGGGAAAATATATAAGATCACTCAAGAAATAAATCTCAGCTCTCAGCTCCGTGAGGCATGGAGTATGATTCCAAAAAACGTTTTTATTAGGTGTAAAACATTATCTGAAAGAGCTCAAACCTTCTAAAAACATACATAAATAAAATCACTAACAAGAAATCAATAACGGCGCAACATCAGGAATTGGGATATTGAAAATTGCCGGGAAATACAGTAATTCAAATTCAATCACAGTACTAGAATATATCCCATAGACAGTAATAACTTTTAGGGCGCCCTTCTATCGCGCCCTTCTATCGCGCCCTTCTTGCTACACTCAAAATAGACGCACTACATATGATTGGTTATTCATATCTGCCGCCTGGTCAACCAATCAGTCTTTGTCTTCATTTTTTATGTATTTTGAATGTCCGCCTTTTTAATTTGATTGGTCAATACTACTCCATAGGTTATAATGGGTCACTGTCGCTCTATTCTGATTGGCTGGTTTTGCCGACCAATGAGAAGCGCTTACAGAATTTGAATTACTGTATTTCCCGGCAATTTCTATATCCCAATTCTTTGATGTGCACCGTATGATTTTCTGTTAGTGATTTTATTTATGCTTTTTAGAGTTTCGCTTTTTTTACGTATTTTTCTTATGAAATACGTTTTCCTTTAATTCTTGAATATCACTTTCAATAAATTATCGTTTTCTTAACTACTTATGATATTGTGTTTTGATTCATGAAATACATTCCCTTGAGCTAACAATCAGTTTTTTATTATGTTTTTACTGTATTTTGAACTGTCCCGACCTTTTTAATTTGACTTTGGTCCAATTACTTCTCCATAGGTTATAATGGGTCACTGTCGCTCCTATTCTGATTGGCTGGTTTATGCCGACCAATGAGAAGCGCTTACAGAATTTGAATTACTGTATTTCCCGGCTATTTTCTATATCCCAATTTCTGATGTTGCGCCGTTATTGATTTTCTGTTAGTGATTTTATTTATGCATTTTTTAGTATTTTTTTGTATTTACGTATTTTTTATGTATTTTTTCCTTTAATTTTAAATAATCAACTTTTTCAATAAATGTAATCGTTTTTAGACAACTTTGATATTTATCTTTATTAATGAAATAATTTTATAGACAACTCATTTTTATTAGTGTACTGTTGTAACAGTCGACCTAGAGCACATTTTGCCCCATTACGTTCTAGCTTCACTTCGCCTCCTCCAGCTCAGGTAGACCACATTCAACTAGGTCTGCCTGTTGGATCTGCAATGCGCCGCACTTTGCCGACCCGCGATCAAGCATGCATCGGAGTATTCGAATGTGGTGCGTCCCGTCCCAGAACGCCCACACCCCGCCCATTGCTCGCCCCTTCATGCGGGGCGCATCCGAAAGTGGCAAAGGTTGCGCCTAACACCGCATCTCTGCGTCCGACAGGGGATTCGGATCGGTGAGCCATAGTTTCTGCCAGAAATCGGGCGCAAATCCCGATCATACATGTCGCCCAAGGAGCTTACTGCTCCAAATGCAGGTGAGACTGGCTTTCATAGGCATTTTAGCCACAGAATTTAAGTAAGTGAATAAACCTTTTTAAATAGTTGAGGAATAATAAACTGCACACAAAACACAGAGTAGATAGAGCTCAGATTAAGTGAAACTTCAAAGCAGAAATCTCTATAGGTAGTCGTTACCCAGCTGACATAAAATCGGCCCGTCCTTACGCAGTGATTTCTTTTCTTCCTCTGTAAATCAATAGCTTGGATCCTTTGTGCAGTGAATTGTGCAATACTGACAGATGTACGAACAGAAATCAAATGAAATAGATGTCGGGAGGCCTCAGATCAAAAGTGTCATTTTCCTGGAAAAGTCTATTAGCTAATGCTGCAAACAGTCTTATTACCGGGGCTGACATATGTGTTCATGTGCGGCACAGCGGACCTGGATAGTGATGGAAGGAAAGGCGCCTCTGCGGGGCGCTATATTGGTTTACTGGAGGATCAGAGAACATTTATTTTTATTTCCCAATCTTTACTAGTGCAGAATTTCTTTTGGTATTCTTTGTATTCTTGGTATCCATTCTATTTGATTAGCCCCTGTATTTATAGGTTTACAGAATTTATTTTGGGCAATAGCTTTTATGCAGAGGCGTAACGTGAAGCTCTTGGGCCCTAGTGCAAAAAGTGAAATGGGGCCCCCATTAACCATGTGCCATTTACAATACTGGTGTCTTCTTTTGTGGCAGAAGGACTCTTGGGTCCCCTCAGGCTGCAGGGCCTGGTAGCGACTGCTACTGCTGCACTCCCTATAGCTACGCCCCTGTTTTTATGTATGGGTCCAATTTAAAAAGAACCCCTTTAAGATAGGTCTGTTTTGGTAAGTAATTGCATTCCCTATTAAATAACAATTCTGTGCCATCGTTTTTTAGAATTCTGCATAATGCTGTTTCTCTGTTATGATCCCTGAAAATTTTAAATACATAGACAATAAGGCATTACCATTGTCAGCAAAGGTGTTTCTACACAATCTGGCTCTATTTGCATTAATTGGGCAACATAAGACCTGCCCCATTCCACAAAGGTAATGGTAAAAACCACTATTAGCAACACCATAACTCTTCATAATGTAGATATAGTGCTAAACGGATATTACCTTTTCAGATATTTATCAACAGGTTTATTAACAGGATATGCCACAAATTGTCATAGGTGGGCGTCCCACCTATTGCTAGAATTGGTCTTCTCTTACCCCCGCACGTGAAGCTCTCTATGTTCATTTCCATGATGGTTCTGAGTACAGCTCATTCTCTGGATCTCCAGAGGTAGGACCTGCACCTATCAGACATTTATGGTGTATCCTGTTGATATGCCATAAATATCTGAGATTGGAATACCCCCTTTAACTACCATGGATATTCATGCCACACATCCAATCTACTAGAGCCAGGGGCACCGTCAGGCTGTACTCCTGTTAGGGGCCCTGACCACATCTTTCTTTCTTAAAGATAGGAACTGGTAGGAACTGGTAGCAGGCAGGAGGACCCAAATGCTTTGACTATATATGACCTTAAAATTACTAATGGCAGCCCTTACTAGAGCAGGGATGCCAAACTCATTTTCACCAAGGGTCACATCAGCATTATGGTTGCAGTTTTAACTGTATGAAGCTCCAAATCCAAGATGGCACCCACTGTCTGTGCTGACGTCGCTGCCTCTGCTAGGTGCTAGCCACATACTTAGGGAAAAGTGGAGAGCTGGTCCTTCTACATCCAGACCCTGTCCATTCCTGATCACTGTGTCTAAGCTCTTGTAGGCCACAATGACAAGGAGGGCCGGATTCGGGCCATGGGGCTTGAGTTTGACATATGTACTAGAGACACAACATAATTCCTCACAAATACTGTAACCCTGCCTACATTTCGTATTGTGCCTTCCTCATCCTAACAAAAACCTAGAATATTGGAAATCAATCAGGACTGTAGGCCAAAGAGTTGAAGATGGTTTGTGTTCATAATGAACTTCATGACCACTGTCAATCCTGCTTATCACCTGTAAAACAATCCTCACCCCAGTAAATGTAGAGTACAATAGTATCTGCAATGCTTTACTGCTATAGGCAGGAGATATACAATGACCTTCAATATGTTTTATGGCCTATGGCAGGATGTTAAAGGGGTTATCTGATCATGTCAAGGATTTTTATATTGATGGCCAGATAGGATAACTGTATGTGATCAGGGAGGATTTGAGTATTAGCAGCCCCACAATAGGCTAATAGGAGGGGCAAAGGCACTCCGGAGAATGCAGCCTCCCATCCTCTATTTAGCAGGTGCAGCTCCATACATTTTGTTAGAGCTGTACCTCGTATTGCAGCTCTGATTCATTCACTTAAAGGGAACCTTTTATATTGAACTTGATCTGCGGGGCCTAGACTGATATATTGTTCTGTGGTGAAAGAGTCAGTAGAACTTGTATTTTATTCATTTAAATCCCTGCTTATTCTGGGTTAAAGAGTCCAGTGGGCGGAGTTATCTGTGATTTACAGTTATTTCTGCATGCGCACACACACAAAAGGCTACCAATGACCGATGACATTGCTTACAAGATAATAAAAGCAGCAGCTCCTGGTCCCTCAGTAAAATAAAAATAAAACCTACACTCGCATTTCTCCTGTCCCCGTTGAAGCGCCGCATCTCCCCGGTCTCCTATTGACATGCTGTCATTTCCAAACCGGGATGTAAGTAGAAGCATGTGACCTCTGCTGCCAATCAGCAGCTGCAGTGGTGACTTCTCCGTTCGGAAGTGACAACATGTCTGCAGAAGACCTGGGAGATGCAAAATATAAAATGTACTGAATTGATCCCTATATATCAATCCTATGTACCCATAGGATATGCCATGATAGGTGGGGGTAGTCCCCGGAGTCGATTGCTAAGGTCTTAACAATCGACTTGAGGCCTTAACAACTGGCTTAACAACCGACTGGAGTCCGCGGAGTCGATTGCTAACTCTTATCAACTGACTGACTGAGGCCTTAACAACCGGCTTAACGATGTTAGCGACTCACAGCAGTAAATTATGTGTCCCCCAGTGAGGTAATAGGGTCCCCCAGTAAGTTATACGTCCTCTAGTAGGTGGTTATATACTTTATATATCTCCCAGTAGGTAGGTGTGTAGTTTATATGTCCCCCAGCAGGTATATAGGCAGGTTATGGATCCCCCAGCAGGTATATAGGCAGGTTTAGGTCCCCCAGCAGGTATATAGGCAGGTTTAGGTCCCCCAGCAGGTATATAGCCAGGTTTAGGTCCCCCAGCAGGTATATAGCCAGGTTTAGGTCCCCCAGCAGGTATATAGCCAGGTTTAGGTCCCCCAGCAGGTATATAGGCAGGTTTAGGTCCCCCAGCAGGTATATAGGCAGGTTTAGGTCCCCCAGCAGGTATATAGATAGCTTATAGGCCCCCCAGCAGGTATATAGATAGCTTATAGGCCCCACAGCAGGTATATAGATAGCTTATAGGCCCCACAGCACGTGTATATTTAGGTAGCTTATAGGCCTCACAGCACATATGTAGGTAGATTATAGCTCCTCCCTGCACGTATATAAGTAGATAATAGCCCCCCTCCCTGCACATATGACAGTAGATAATAGCATCCCTCCCTGCACATATGACAGTAGATAATAGCATCCCTCCCTGCACATATGACAGTAGATAATAGCATCCCTCCCTGCACATATAACAATAGATAATAGCCCCCCTCCCTGCACATATGACAGTAGATAATAGCCCCCCTCCCTGCACATATGACAGTAGATAATAGCCCCCCTCCCTGCACATATAACAGTAGATAATAGCATCCCTTTCTGCACATATGACAGTAGATAATAGCCCCCTCCCTGCACATATAACAAGAGATAATAGCCCCCCTCCCTGCACATATAACAATAGATAACAGCCCCCCTCCCTGCACATATAACAGTAGATAACAGCCCCCTCCCTGCACATATAACAATAGATAACAGCCCCCCTCCTGCACATATAAACAATAGATAACAGCCCCCTCCCTGCACATATAACAATAGATAACAGCCCCCCTCCCTGCACATAAAACAGTAGATAATAGACCCCCAGCATGAATAGCGCTAATTAAAAGTAATACCTGACAGCACTTACCTGACCTCACTCCCTGCGCTGTCGCTGTCGGTGCTCCCGGTCTTTTCTTCAGCGGCGTGACGTCACCAGGCCGCGCGCGGGCAGCGTGATGACGCGCACGCCGCCTGGGCTGTGCACATCCTGACTGCGGCCACAGATTACTCCGCGGAGCTCTCTGCTCCGCTGAAGCATCTAACTGTATGTGCGTCCGGCGGACGCACATACAGTTAGTCCCGCCACCGCTGCCGTCGCCAAGGTCCTAAGCCGCTAAGACGATAGCTTAGCGACTGGTAGCGGCTTAGGACCCTAACGATCGGCGGCGGCGGCGTATAGCGGCGGCGCCGGGGACTAGGTGGGGGTCCTATCTGAGACCCACAGCTGCCTCAGGAACATACGCCTGAAAGTCTCCATACAGAAGGAAGGGTCGGTCACACTTGCGCACAACTCTCTGTTCTGTTCTTGACTGTACTCAGAACGTCTATGGAACAGAACAGAGAAAAGTGCACAAACATGACCAACTCTTCCTTCTGTAGAGACTTTAGACCCATTCCCAAAAACCGTGTGGATTCCAGAGATGGGACCCGCACCTCTCACACTTTGATGGCATATAACATTGACATGCCATCAAAGTCCATGATGGAGACTCCCCTTTAATGAATGATAGTAAACAGCAGTTAAAGGGGAATTCATTGATGTATTATCAACAGGAGGATGTTTGTGACTAGAGTACAGAGATAATCTATATCCTAGGAATCCTTCTGTAAACAAGCAGCTCCTGGGCCTAAGTAAAATAACAAATCTAAACTCACCTTCCTCCAGTCCCAGCAAAACGTGTCCTCGGTCTTCAGTTTACATTTTGTCACTTTCGAACGGGGAAGTTGCAGCTGCACCGGTTGGTTGGTGATGGGCCTCTGCTTACATCGCCGGTTTGGTCACATGCCTCTGCTTACATCGCCGGTTTGGTCACGTGCCTCTGCTTACATCGCCGGTTTGGTCACGTGCCTCTGCTTACATCACCGGTTTGGTCACGTGCCTCTGCTTACATCGCCCGGTTTGGTCACATGCCTCTGCTTACATCGCCGGTTTGGTCACATGCCTCTGCTTACATCACCGGTTTGGTCACATGCCTCTGCTTACATCGCCATTTTGGTCACCTGCTTCTGCTTACATTGCCATTTTGGTCACATGCTTCTGCTTACATCGCCATTTTGGTCACATGCTTCTGCTTACATCGCCATTTTGGTCACATGCATCTGCTTACATCGCCAGTTTGGTCACGTGCCTCAGCTTATATTGCCGTTTTGGTCACATGCCTCTGTTTACATCACCGATTTGGTCACATGCCTCTGTTTACATCACCGATTTGGTCACATGCCTCTGTTTACATCACCGGTTTGGTCACATGCCTCTGCTTACATCGCCGTTTTGGTCACATGCCTCTGCTTATATTGCCGTTTTGGTCATGTGCCTCTGCTTACATCACCGGTTTAGTCACATGCCTCTGCTTACATCACCGGTTTAGTCACGTGCCTCTGCTTACATCACCGGTTTAGTCACGTGCCTTTGCTTACATCACCGGTTTAGTCACGTGCCTCTGCTTACACCACCGGTTTGGTCACGTGCCTCTGCTTACATCACCGGTTTAGTCACGTGCCTCTGCTTACATCACCGGTTTGGTCACATGCTTCTGCTTACATCGCCATTTTGGTCACGTGCCTCTGCTTACATCACCGTTTGCAGCTGTTCACTTCTGAATGGTGATGTAAATGAGTGGCACAAGACTGCTGCGGCCAATCAGTGGCTGCAATACTGACATGACAGAATAAAAAGAGAAGATCAGAGGGACGTAGCGCCGGAATCTGAGGAAGGAGGGTACAAGTGTTTTTTATTTTACTTAGGCCCAGGATCTGCTGGTATATTTTGTATAGGAGGTGGACAACCCCCAATTATTCAGCGGGTACACAAAGTATTCAGACCCTTTTAAATTTTTCACTCTTTTATTGCAGCAATTGGTAAGATCCAAAAGTTCATTTTTTGCTCATCAATGTGCACCTCCCCCGCATCTTGAAAGAAAAAAAACATAAATGTAGATTTTTTGCAAATTTATTAAACAAGAAAAACTGAAATATCACATGATCTTAAGTATTCAGACCCTTTGCTGTGACACTCATATTTAACTCACATGCTGTCCATTTCCTTCTGATCCTCCTTGAGATGGTTTTACTCCTTTATTGGAGTCCATCTGTGTTTAAACTGATTGGACTTGATTAGGCAAGGCACACACCTGTCTATATAAGACCTCACAGTGCATGTCAGAGCACATGAGAATCATGAGGTCTAAGGAACTGCTCAAGGAGTTCCTTGAGAGAGAACAGAATTGAGAGACAGAATTGTGGCAAGGCACATATCTGGCCAAGGTTACAAACAATTTTCTGCAGCACTCAAGGTTCCTAAGAGCCCAGTGGCCTCCATAATCGTAAAATGGAAGAAGTTTGGGACGACCACAACTCTTCCTCAACCTGGCCGTCCAGCCAAACTAAGCAATCGTGGGAGAAGAGCCTTGGTGAGAGAGGTAAAGAAGAACCCCAAGATCACTGTGGCTGAGCTCCAGAGATGCAGTAGGGAGATGGGAGAATGTTCCACAAAGTCAACTATCACTGCAGCCCTCCACCAGTCGTGGCTTTATGGCAGAGTGCGGCCGACGGAAGCCTCTCCTCAGTGCAAGACATATGAAAGCCGCATACAGTTTGCAAAAAAATTAAATGAAGGATCCCAGACTATGAGAAATAAGATTCTCTGGTCTGATGAGATGAAGATTGAACTTTTTGGTGTTAATTGTAAGTGGTGGAGAAAACCAGGCCCTGCTCATCACCTGCCCAATACAATCCCAACAGTGAAACATGGTGGTGGCAGCATCATGCTATGGGGGCGTTATTCAGCTGCAGGGACAGAATGCCTGGTTGCAATTGAAGGAAAGATAAATGTGGCCAAGTACTGAGATATCCTTGATGAAAACCTCTTCCAGACGCTCTGGACCCCAGACTGGGCCGACGGATCATCTTCCAACAAGACAATAACCCTAAGCACACAGCTAAAATAACAATGCAGTGGCTTCAGAACAACTCTGTGACCATTCCTGACTGGCCCAGCCAGAGCCCTGACCATAACCCAATTGAGCATCTCTGGAGAGACTTGAAAATGGCGTCCACCAACATTCACCATCCAACCTGAGGGAACTGGAGAGGATCTGCAAGGAAGAATGGCAGAGGATCCCCAAATCCAGGTGTGAAAAACTTGTTGCATCATTCCCAAGAAGACTCATGGCTGTAGTAGCTCAAAAGCTGCTTCTACTCTATACTGAGCAAAAGTTCTGAATACTTAAGACCATGTGATATTTCAGTTTTTCTTGTTTAATACATTTGCAAAAATATTTGCATTTCTGTTTCTTTTCTTTCAAGACGGGGGGTGCAGAGTGCACATTAATGAACTTTTTGGATCTTACCAATGCAATGCAATGAAACAAAGAGTAAAAAATTTAAAAGGGTCTGAATACTTTCCATACCCACTGTAAATGATGTTCAAAGGCCCCAATGTGGATAATGGAAAGAGGTTTTTATAGTGAAAATATATTTTTTTATAAAAAGTGTATCCTTGACGACCGATATTCATTGTCACACTTTCTTACACCTTCAAATTGATGAAATGTAGGATCTATGAAAAAATAGCCACGGCCAACCAATACAATGTTCCATAATCTATGTGTTCCATCCTAGTTACACCTTCATGCCGGAGCCAACAACACATGACCAATACACGAGCCCTCACATACAACACTTACCTTGAATCGCTCAGACACTCCTTCACTGATACTGATTGTGAATTCAGCAATTTTTGGGGGACGAAATTTTCCTTTCTTGTGATCACGTTCATACTCGGTTTTTGTTTTCACCACAACCTTCAAGAAAGAAATAAGGGTAATATAATAAGTTGCTGCACCAATGTCCGCCATAGGTAATACCAATGTGTACAGTTTTGGGTTGTTACATGGGGTGTAAGGCATAATATGTGCACTCTATAACTACACAGTAAAGAGAATTTCATCAACCTATAAAATCCAATTGCACCTTATACAGTATTTTACTCTTACATAAACATGTTCCGCCAAAGGTAATTTCGAGTTGCAGTTTTGGTAAGTTACATGGCTTAAGGCATAATAAATAGGCATTAGAACTAAACAATTGTAAAGAGAATTTCATCAGCCTATAAAATGGCAAGAAATTCACAAAATTACAACTAGAAGTTGCACTGTGTTAAAGAGGAACTTTGTTCCTGGCAGGTCTGTTTTAGTAAATCCCTATGTTCCCCATGAAATAACAATTCAGGAGCCTCTTCTCTTATAACTCATTGCTGTGCTGCTCCTGTTATTCCTCCTAGAAATTAATTGCCAATCTGACAGCTGGGTGTTACCAATTGGGGGCGGGGGGCTGCTCAATTTTCCAATCAGTGCTGACTAAGTCAATATATGCATGGACACTCCCTTCTGAAAACTGGAATGGTAACACCCATCTGACTAATTCAGTTTCTAGAGGGAATAATAGATGAACAGCACAGTTATAAGAGAAGAGGCTCCAGAATTGGTATTTCACTAAGAACACAGGTATTTACTAAAACAGTTGAGTCAGATGTTTCAGGTCCTCTTTAAAGGTATTTTTCAACTTTAATGTAAGTAAAGCTTAAAGGGGTTTTGCCACAAAGTAAAATTGACGTGGGAAGCCTGCAAATGACTTTTTAGGCATTTTAGGTATTTTAAGAACCTGGATTAACCTCATCCAATAAGTCTAATCCTCCTTCACTCTACTGAAATATTGTAATTGCTGAAGATGCGCAGAAATTCGCTAGAAAACCGCTCAACTCTCCCATTGTTTTTTTTTTTACCTTGCATAACATATCACGTCGTGTAAGAAGCACACCATGTGCCTGAATGTTGCTTATCAGTGTGCAAGCCAAAGGACACTTTGCACCACATTTTGTTTTTTCGCCACATTTTGATGTGCTAAGCCTCCATTTATCAAAAAAAGTCATGTAAACCAAGTCTTATATCCACACAACTCATTACAAAATACATCTCTGATGACATGTAGCTGTGTAAGCAGCACATATTCAGGATATTCAGGACAGACTTGAATTTTGAATGTTTACATTCATTGACGGCAAGCAGTGGTCTTAAAGGGGTTTTCTCGCTACAAAGATCATATCTCAGATTATGGGGACAGTAAAAATAAGCACTTTTGTAATTGGTTTGCTTTACCTAAGTCACTTAGTATAGCAGATATGAGCTTTACTGTGCATCAATTGCTATTTTCTGCAGCCGCTAGTTGGGACACGCCCCCTTTTCTGTGATTGGCTTTCTGACATTTCATTCAGCCTGTTGGGAAACGCACCCAGTTGGATTCCTCCCCCTGGACACGCCCCCTGCACTGTGATTGGCTGACTGATATTTCATTCAGTCTGTTGAGATACACCCCCAGACAGGAAACACCCTGGACACGCCCCCCTGATTGGCTGGCTGCAAACTCTGTGTTTACTCCCCTCTGAGCTGTTAAAACCGAAAGTAAAACCAGCTATGTGAGAGGGCTGCTGGCTGTATACTCATCTCCCAGCTCTAAGGTGAATGATCTGGATAATTACTGACTGTTTAACTAATAGATACCCTCATATAACACAGTCTTATGTCCTGTGTTCCCTCCATATAACACAGTCACACAGTCTCCTGCCTGATAACAGAGGGGAGGAGGGGGAGGGGCAGTGTTCATTCCTTACATGTGTTTCATCAGTTCAGGCTGTGTGTATAACTGGTTATAGCACAGCAAGGAGCTTGTGGAGCCTGGAGATGAAGGCTCTGCAGACACATGAGAACATTGCAGGAGGCTGCATAGCTGTCCTCTCAAGACAACATTCCCCTTCTACTGCAAATACAGAATGATGATGTCACAGCTCTTCAGTGAGGAGAGACAGGCCTGCTGAGAGGAGACACACACCCCCTGGCAGGAGAGACACACCTGCTGAGAGGAGAGACACGCCTGCTGAGAGGAGAGACACGCCTGCTTAGAGGAGAGACACGCCTGCTGAGAGGAGAGACACGCCTGCTGAGAGGACAGACACGCCTGCTGAATAGAGAGACACGCTGCTTAGAGGAGAGACAGCCTGCTTAGAGGAGAGACACGCCTGCTGAGAGGAAGGACACGCCTGCTGAGAGGAGATACGCCTGCTGAGAGGAGAGACGCGCCTACTGAGAGGAGATACACCTGCTGAGAGGAGAGACAGCCTGCTGAGAGAGAGACACGCCTCCTGAGGAGAGACACGCCTGCTGAGAGGAGAGACACGCCTCCTGGAAGAAGAGACACGCCTCCTGGCAGGAGAGACACGCCTGCTGAGAGGAGAGACACGCCTGCTGAGAGGAGAGACACGCCTATGAGAGGAGAGACACGCCTGCTGAGAGGTGAAACATGCCTCCTGGCAGGAGAGACAGCCTGCAGAGAGGAGAGACACGCCTCCTGGCAGGAGAGACAGCCTGCTGAGAGAAGAGACTCGCCCCTGAATTTCAAATTCAATATCATAGAATTAGCTGAAGAGCACGAACAGTTCAAACGATAAAACCCCTTTAAACTGGAAAAAGACTTGTTAAATGGGGTTTCTTGTTTCTTTATTATTGAATAAAGAAGCTATGCCCCCCTTAATGTTTACATGGGCACAGCGCCATACCTACAGTGGTGGCTGTGCCTGGTACTGCCCCTCAGTCCTGTTCATTGCTTTCTCCAGATGCACAATGCCACTATGACTCAGGGGGTAGTTTAAAACTAGCAAGGCCCTATTTGTGTAAACCAGGGCGGTTGATGTTCTGATGGCATGTTATTGGCTGGCACTAATAGAAATTAATCACTTGGACGAGGTTTTCTGTGCAATAATTCAAGTTTGTCTATTACAGAGAAATCATACTAAAATGAAGTCCATCAATCCAGAGCTGAAGTTTATTCATTGTGCTCAATTTATAGCAAAATCCAAACGCTCATTCATGTACAACCTTTAAATTCAGCGCTGCCAGAGATGCACATCATGTAGATAAGAATTATCAGAGAAAGCTGCACTTCTGCCTCCTTCTCTGCCGCCTAGAAATCGCCTGCTATCTATCACATTTTAATTTGTTTAAAAAAATTTAAAAAAAGAATATCATATGGCGCGGCAGAATTATCTTGTAATTGATTTTTAGCTTGGCAGGAGGGTGATATGAATGCATAATCCCTTACAAAGCAATACTTCCCAATAATGTTCTGCACACTCTATACTGTAAGGGGATTAGGGCCGCTAAGTGTAGTATTAGCATAAGGGAATTCAGTCATTACTGTAAATCCATACAATATCTATTTCTGTAGCTAATTTGACTTCATCCTTATCTCCTGTTAATGTGAAGCTCACGGCAAATAATGTGAAGATACATAGGCATCTGCTTAAAGGGGGTTCTCCACTTTGGACAATCTCTGCTTGTTAGAAAGTTCCATTGACAATAAGTTGATCACAAAGTGTCTGCCCACTGGAACCCTAAAAAATAAACTGTAATTTGTAGCAAAATCTGCCAGTAAGTATACAGTTTTCCTGCAGCACTCCCAAAGGTGAAATTAAGTATTACACAGTGCTCACTCAAAGAAATGTGATTCCCATGGTGGGCCCCAAGAGTGAACTCTACTAGTGGGCCCTAATAGTGGATTCCACTGGTTGGCCTCAAGAATAAACTCCACTGGTGGACCCCAAGAATGAACTCCACTGGTGGACCCCAAGAATGAACTCCACTGGTTGACCCCAAGAATGAACTCCACTGGTTGACCCCAAGATGAACCACTGCACTGGTTTGGCCTCAAGAGTGAACTGGTGGACCTCAAGAATGAACTCCACTGGTGGACCCCAAGAATGAACTTCACTGGTGGACCCCAAGAATGAACTTCACTGGTGGACCCCAAAAGAATGAACTCCACTGGTGGACCAAAATTATGAACTCCACTGGTAGGCCCCAAGAATGAACTTCACTAGTGGTTCCTGGACATCCCCATCTGACATTTAATGCATTCGTTTATTGACATTTTTCTGTCCATTTAACTCCATTCATTGCAGCTGCCATAAAGCACGCACTACTAGCTGGCAGAGAGGCTGCATACGGTGCCTTACCTTTGAGTACAGCTTATTCTGCTATCAACTCCATGTACAATTTCAATGAGCTGTGTGAATATAGGTATGGCTTTGTTCACATTGCAGTTTCGTTCCATTCAGGACCTCCATTATGAGTATCCACAGGGATAGGACACATCCATAGGGAATAGCAATGCACAGATAGCCACTAGTACGGTTGACTATGAAAAGAACTTACATTCAAAGAAACAATGCAAACGTAGTCCGCAATGGACTGTTGTTCCTTATGGATGTGTTGCTGGATCTGTCGGGATCTTCTGGATTATCGACGGATACCTGTACCAGAGGTCTCAAACAGAACCAAACTGTACTTTGAACCCAGCTTCCGGATAACTGTTGTTCAACAGTTTTTGGGCCGACATGTATCTAAAGTGTATGAGTTGCATTGCTAACTTGCCAACCCTCTAACGATAATGAGATGACACTGCAGACCCTGACTCAGTCTACTAAGCAAAGTTGTAAAAAGAGCTTCAGGACATAGGAAGTATCAGCACTATCGGACAATTTTGTGTGCTCCAAAGAGCATTGTGTTTATCAGAAATGTTTTTTTTGTGCAGAACTATACATTGCATTTGGCATATATTGCTTTTAATTTATATAGGGAGGAATGGATGCCTCCATTTGGGTCTCTTGCTCCCCGCCCACCTCCAAAGGTTGTTATATCAGTGCAGTATGCTTGTAAGGTTGGTGCTTTTTTATTTTTTTCTCTGGATTATGGAGGTCGGTTGACCCAATGAGAAGTCTGAATTTGACTCAAGTGAGAGGTAAAAATAAAGTAGGACCACCCGCCTTGAGATCCCGTTGGTAGCCAGGGGTGGCTTAAGCATTTTTTGATCAAAACATGTGAACTAAGAATCTCAAAGTTTTTTTTCATGTATTGTAGATAGCATAAATGCTTCTTTAGAGGTTTCCATGTATTGTTTGTTAGCCCAACTTGGTGGGGAGGCACCTTTAATGGTGTGACTGGCAGCTGTACTGATCACATATTGATAACATATCCTAACAGTATGCCATCAACCACTATTCATACCATACCCTTTTTATGTGTTGCTGCTTCTGAGTCACCAGCCACTTCCCTGAGGCTCCTAAATTTTCAAACTCCGTTATAAACAAGTATCTAATAAAGTCAACAAATGAGCCCTGGGTTCTTGGCCTTGTCACATAATGTTTGCTCTGATAGTGGAGATCAATCACAGTTCATGTCTGCAACACCGAAATTCTTTACTACCAAGCTCTGACAAAAGGTTTGGCACAGGATGCGCTAACTATTTCAGCAGCAGCTGAAATGGATGTTCCTATCAGTAGATCACACAGAAATAGCGATACCTTGGGGCCAGCTTGCCTGGCTCGTACGAATAGGATTGTGGGGACGTTCTGTTTGGTTGCACAATGGTGTGGCCAGTTCTGTGTTAATAGCATTACCAGGAGTTATAGTTTAGCACTGTGGGCACTATGGGTGACATGTATGTACGGGGCTGTGCCAGTATTCTGGTGTACTTTCAGCGCAAAAACTGGCGTAGCCCTGTTCTCTTGATGTATGAGCAGGCGCACTCCAAGATTAGGCGCACTATTGGGCACCAGCGGCACTTTGTAATGCGCCTAAGATGTGGGGGCGTTCTGGAGGCGTCGCACCACAACCATATGATTGTACACATTTATGACCGTAGGATGGCAAAACTGGGGGCATTACTGCTGGAACAGGCAGACCAAGTTACAAGTGGTTTACCTGAGCCTGAGCTGTTGTTCTGGAGCTAGAAAGCATCAAATCTATGACCCACAGTAGAACAGGTTCATTCTACACTGCTTTAAAGCTATTTAGAACTGGCTTCTATGCACCTAGATCATACATGTCGCCCTATGTGCGTGGGTACTGTATGGCCTTAGTGATATTCTTGTGAGCGCTGCAAATGGAACAATTTAAGGGTTGTAATAAATGGGCCCTCAAAATATTGAAGCAGAGATGTTTCATAGTGTCGGCAAAGTGAAAAGGAATGAATTTATAGTGGAGATAACATCGATTTTTTTTTTCCAAAATGCACAATGCTCTCACTATGGCTTGGCTGACACATGACAATTCTGCAGTGATGTAGCTAGAACTGTCAAAGTTCAGTTTAATGACCCATTTATTAGAACACACTCCACTTTTTCAGGCTATGCTTTTTTTTTTTTTTTTTTTTTTTACAGGCTCTTCCTCAAACCATATTTCATAATCGTCACTTCAAAACATTATGGGCGACATGTCAGAAAAAAGGCGCTGCCACTCCAGTTTTCAGGCGCATTAAATGAGTGTATAGTGCGACTGAATGGAGGAACCTGTCAAATGTCTGGTGTGTCGTATACCTTGCATAGTATAATTGATGCGCCTTATCTAGGCGCATAGCATATCATCGCTAGCATATTTGATGTGCCTACTTTAGGCACATTCAAATGTGTCGTGCTTGGCATATAATGCGCCTAGTTTTGGTGTACGACAGTTCATTCATATAGAGAATAGGGCGTCAACAGCTTTTTGGCACAAAATACGACAAAAAAATGGTGCAGCCCCAATAGGACATGTCGCCTTATGTTCCCATGTCACGACATTCCAAGAGCTAGAAACTATATTGTCAATGGAACTGTGTGAGGGCTTTTTATTTTTTAAATAAATTGATGTTTTCGTTGGCATCATATTGGGGTACATGGGATTTTTTTTTTTATCACTTTTGATTCTGTTTTTTGTGAGGCTGGATTACATTACAGCCAACATCTGAGCCCCATACATGTATGGCAGAAACACCTGACAACCCTTCTGGGGCTCCAGTAGAGTTGGTAAGTGTGGTGCCCAGGGCAGTCCACTCCGGCGCTCCCCCTCCCATCCATCACTCGCGTTGCTCTGCCCATGCGAATTTGTGAGATCTAATTTATAATTAATAAAATAGATTTAATTCCCAATCAATATAATTTGAGAAAATTGAACGTTGTTATCAGTGTTAGTACAGGACATGTAGTACTGCACTATACTGTAGAGAGGCGCAACTAGACCACCAATCACTGCATGCACCTCATTAATACATGTAAGAGCAGTACAGGACATGTAGTACTGCACTATACTGTAGAGAGGCGCAACTAGACCACCAATCACTGCATGCACCTCATAATACATGTAAGCAGTACAGGACATGTAGTACTACACTATACTGTAGAGAGGCGCAACTAGACCACCAATCACTGCATGCACCTCACTAATACATGTAAGAGCAGTACAGGAGATGTAGAGCTGCACTGTATTGTAGAGAGGCGCTACCAGACCACCAATCACTGAATGCACCTCCCTAATACATGTGAGAGGAGTACAGGACATGTAATACCGCACTGTACTGTAGAGAGGCGATACTAGACCACCAATCACTGCATGCACCTCACTAATACATGTAAGAGCAGTACAAGACATGTAGTACCGCACTGTACTGTAGAGAGGCGATACTAGACCACCAATCACTGCATGCACCCCTCACTAATACATGTAAGAGCAGTACAGGACATGTAGCACCACACTGAACTGTAGAGGGGCTACTAGACCGCGAATCACTGCATGCACTTTACTAATACATGTAAGAGCAGTACAGGACATGTAGTACCGCACTGTACTGTAGAGAGGCACTACTAGACCACCAATCACTGCATGCACTGCACTAATACATGTAAGAGCAGTACAGGGCATGTAGTACCGCACTGTACTATAGAGAGGTTACTAGACCACCAATCACTGATTGCACCTCACTAATACATGTCAGAGCAGTACAGGACATGTAGTACTGCACTATACTGTAGAGAGGTGCTACTAGACCACCAATCACTGCATGCACCTCACTAATACATGTAGGAGCAGTACAGGACATATAGTACCACACTGTACTATAGAGAGGCCATAGACTGCCAATCAATGCATGCACCTCATCAATACATGTAAGAGCAGTACAGGACATGTAGTACCACACTGTACAATAGAGAGGCGCAACTAGACCACCAATCACTGCATGCACCTCACTAATACATGTAAGAGCAGTACAAGACATCTAGTACCGCACTGTACTGTAGAGAGGCACTACTAGACCACCAATCACTGCATTTACCTCACTAATACATGTAAGAGCAGTACAGGACATGTAGTACCGCACTGTACTAATAGAGAGGCGCACTAGACCACCAATCACTGCATGCACCCTCACTAATACATATAAGAGCAGTACAAGGACATGTAGTACCGCACTGTACAATAGAGAGGCGCAACTAGGGCCACCAATCACTGCAGCACCTCATATAATGTAAACAGACAAGACATTTACCGCACTGCATGTGAGAGACCCCAGACGCAATCCGCATGTATCACTTTACAGAGGTTTTACGAGTAAAATGTTGATAATTGGCTAGATCTTCAATCAATCAACAATGTCTGAGAAAAGTATTGTACCCTAAGGCCATTGTAATTTGAAGGACCCCTGTACGTGAAATTTCTATGTATGCAGTGTGCATGTAGCATAATGTTACATGTAGTTGCTAAAGATCACCATCTATACATAGATTTTATATGGCACCACCTATTCATAGTTTGCATGTACCATTAACCATATGTAATCTGTAGGTATAGCATCATGTATATGTAATTTCTATGTACTACCATATTTATGTAGCTTGTAAGGATCATCATCTATACGTACATATATTGTGGTACTACCTATACATAGTTTGTATGTTCTATTATTTATATTTAATCTTTAAAGTATGGCATCGCATATATGTGATTTTTACGTATCACCATTAACATGGAGTGTGCATGTAGCATTTTCTAATGTATCCAAACTTACAGTATATATAGAACTAGGTATATGATGGATATAGTATCACCTATATTTAGTGTGTATGTAGCGTAACTTTACGTGTAGTTTGTAGGGATCACCATCTATACATACGCTTTAGGTGGCACCAACTAGACATAGTTTGTATTTACTATAATTGTAAGTATAGCATCACATATAGTATATGTCATTTCTATGTACAGAACTACCATTTGTATGTAGTGTGTATGTAGCATCATTTGTTTGTATCCATACCTTTATGTAGCACTATGTACATGATGGATATAGTACCATCTACAGTATATGTAGTGTGTATGTATCATAATGTTACATATATTTGGTAAGGATCGCCAACTGTACATACTAGTGCATCTCAAAAAATTAGAATCTCACTGAAAAGATAATTGATATCAATAAGTTAAGTCAAATAGAGAAACCTATACATTGTGTAGACTCATTAGAGTATGAAATACAAGGTTTAATGTAAAACATGTGAGCCCTAAAAGAAATAAAAAGTTGGAGAACACCTTTAATTTTCAATGATATTCTAATTTTTTGAGATGCACTTGTAGTTTGCATGTTGCATTGCCCATATGTAATCTGTAGGTATAGCATCATGTATATGTCATTTCATGTAACACCATATTTTGTTGTTTTAGTTTTTATGCAGAATAACTTTACATGTCATATGTAAGGATCATGATCTATATATACATTTTATGTGGCGCTACTTCTACATAACTTGTATGCAAATGACGTTTTTTGGTCTATTTTGTGTCAAAAATACTTTTGACACCATATTCTCGATGTAAATGAACTACGTAAATGTCGTACACCAAAACTAGGTCGCATTATACGTTGGGAATGCCTCCATAATGCAATGTGCCTATCGAGGCGCATTACATACACTAGTAATGATATGTTATGCGCCTCCGTCATGCAATGCGCCTCGATAGGCGCATTACATAGGGCTTGTTCACACGGAGTTTTCACTCCGTGTTACAAGCGCTTTTTTAGATCCGTCTCTGGGACCGACAGGACGGACCCAGAGACGGATCTAACAATTAGCAGTGAGATTATCCCTGTGGTCTATGAGGAACCCGCAGCGGTGGTCACTTGAGAGAACTCCGCTGCGTGTTCCCCTCCTGCCTGTCGGCTCCGCTTTACGGACCCGATCAAAGAATTTACATGCAATTCTTTCAAAGATGGAGCTGACAGGCAGGAGGGGAACACGCAGCGGCGATCGCTCATGTGAACGCCGCTGCGTGTTCCTCGTAGCCCACAGTGATAATCTCACTGCTAATTGTATAGATCCGTCTCTGGGTCCGTCTTATCGGTCCGTGTGAACTCCGTGTGAACAAGCCCATATACTGCAAATGATACGCTATGTGCCGCGATTTGCGCCATGTGCCTTAGGCACGTTAAAGGGGTTTGTCTTATTACATAGATTTATCTCACCTCAGTCCTGTTTTCTTGGTTTTATTTTGAATTCAGGGGCGTGTTTACTGGCTTCTACTAGGCTGCAATAGAAGCCAGGTCTGTAGCTATAGCAACCAGTGCTGGCAGCCTATCAGGAGAGATTGAACAGGTCTGTAGCTATAGCGACCTGAGGAGCTGATGCAGCCCATGAAAGAGGGGATATCTAGGATTAGGTAGGACACTGTTATTAGACCCATATTGCAAAGTGACTTGTTTTTGCAAGATCTTTAACATAAAAAGCAATCCTTGTAGTGAGACCACCCCATTAAGTTTACTATGCAAGGTATACCAGATACCTCACAGAAAGAAACAAACTGGCCTTACTCATAAAATTTAACTTTTAATACTATTCTCTAAAAACTCTAACAATAATAAAGTCTTCACAAAAAACACGGTATCTCAATAGCACCTTCAATAATCAAAGCATCCCTACAAGGGTCACCAATACACAATGGTATAAATGTAGTCAAACAACAATACCAGTACTTACAAAAATTAGATATATACAAATGATAATGTATTATATATAGGATCTAATCCAGCCCTATTACGATCCCTACCTCAAAGATGGAGTAATTGTCCCAAAAGGATATAGGCAGCTAAGTATATTTATCTTTTGGTAACATTTATTTATTTGTGCATCTCTTTTGTGTATTACCTATATCCTATTTAGGAATGACAAAGCGCTGCATAGCGCGAAACGGTCGTCAGCGTTCATTTAGCCACCCATCCGTGATCTTATGCTGCTCGTTTTGAATTAAAGAAGTTTTTATGCAACTGGTGAGTGCCGCTATTACTTCTATCTTCTGCCGTAACTTACAGCTTGTATCTTTTGGCTGAGCACCGCCGAGCATATAAGGAGTTGTATGGATTATCCTTCCGTTGGAGTAATCTAAGGGAAATGGAGTTGGACACGTAATTCCCTGGTGCCGGTCTTGCATCTTTGTTTGTGTGCCTATTTAGGAATAGGGCTTTTTAGGGTCAGTCATCTCTGTATGGGGCCGTCCCTTTTGGGACAATTACTCCATCTTTGAGGTAGGGATCGTAATAGGGCTGGATTAGATCCTATATATAATACATTATCATTTGTATATATCTAATTTTTGTAAGTACTGGTATTGTTGTTTGACTACATTTATACCATTGTGTATTGGTGACCCTTGTAGGGATGCTTTGATTATTGAAGGTGCTATTGAGATACCGTGTTTTTTGTGAAGACTTTATTATTGTTAGGCCGTGTTCACACGGCTTATTCAAGACGGAATTGCGAGCCCGATTGCGCTCGCAATTCCGGCTTGAATAAGGAGCGGGTGCGGGGGCGCGACCCGCCGGCCCCATACACTTGCATTATCCACGGCGCGTCTTGCGCCTGGATAATGTGCATGTCAGTTTCTCCCCGCCCGGCAGCTTCGCCGAGCAGGGAGGAGCGACGGAATCCACTGTTCTCTATGAGAACGGTGGATTACCGTAATTACTGCGACGGATTGGCGCCGTACTGCAGCACAAATACGGCGCGCAGTACGGCGCCAATCCGCGCCGAGATAAGCCGTGTGAACGGCCCTTTACAGTTTTTAGAGAATAGTATTAAAAGTTAAATTTTATGAGTAGGAGTGGGATCTGTGATTTTGTAAGGTATACCAGATGCCTGATTTTTGAGAGGATCCGACTTTACACTGATTTAATGCCCCTAAAAACTGCCGTGTCACTGGCAATTTTCAGACATGTCACCCTATGTGTAGCATCATGTATGTGTCCTATGTACCACCGCCTACATGTAGTGTGTATGTAGCTATATCTGTAGGTAGTTTGTACAGCATGAACTTTTTCTTTCCTGCTTATGATTCCTGAATGGTGATAGCGCACTGAAGCCACAAACCAGAGGCTGAATCAAAGACTAACTACTACTTTACAGGGCTGATCAGTATAGCTGTAGATTGTCAGCAGTGTGAGTCAGTGTGATCCCCAGAGCTGACAGTCTGCAGTATAGATCAGCTCTGTGGGTCAGCAGTACATATGTATATTATCTTTGCACACCCTTCTGCATAATATATATATAAAGGGTGTACAAAGATAATATACTTATGTACTGCTGACCCACAGAGCTGATCTATACTGCAGACTGTCAGCTCTGTGTGTAATACGAAACAGTGTACTGCCAATCGTGCCCCTCTTGTGCTCCAGAATCCTAGGGCGCTAAATGTGTAAGTTAAAAGAAAAAGTTTTAGGCCCCGTTCACACGGCTTATTTGGGGACAGATTGGCGCCGTAGTCCGCGCCGGATTTGCGCTGCAGTACGGCTCCAATCCATCCCTGTCATTACGGTAATCCACTGCTCTCATAGAGAACTATGGAGTCAGTCTCTTCTCCCCGCTCGGCGAATCCGCTGCGGGGGGAGAAAGTGACATGTACATTATTTACGGCGCGTACGCGCCATAGATAATGACAGTCTATGGGGCCGGCGAGGTGCCAGCCCCGCCCCGCCCCGCTGCACGGCTGCCGGCGTAATTGTGGGGCGAAATCCGTCCCCGCAATTACGCCGGCAATAAGCCGTGTGAACCGGGCCTTAAAACTATAAAAGATAATAAAAAGATTAAAAGTCTCAATCAGCCCCTTATTGTTGTTTTAAAAATAAAAAAAAAAGTTACACAATTGGTATCGCTGCATTTGTTAAAAGCCAGTCTAATAAAATATAATATCACTTATCCCCTCCGGTAAACACCTTAGAGGAAAAAAAAAATCCAAAGTCCAAAATTCTGTGGCTTTGGTGATTTTGGGCCTTACCTATGAAAACTGCAGTAAGAGCCCATAGCGACCACAACCCATAGTGACCAAACAGAGCCCATAGCAACCAGTCAGAGCTCATGGCGACTAATCAGAGCCCATAGCCACTAAGCAGAACTCACAGCAACCAAACAGAGCCCATAACAACCAAACAGAGCTCCCTTTTGTTCATATAGTGCTCTGAAAGCTCTGATTGGTTGCTATGGTCAAAGAAAGTCTTAGACCTACACAGTTTTCATACATGTCCCCCTTAGTCCTTAATGGGTAAATTAGGAGTATTCTGCTCCCTGGATTTAGCTGTAGTTACCCCAATTAATCAAAATGAGTTTGATTTTAAATTTGCAGTAAGTAACAAAATTTGGCTTTCTGGGGGACCTATAGACCTACCTATCTACTGAGTGGCCCTATAGACATATCAACCTACTGGGGGACCTATAGACCCATCAACCTATACATAGGACCTATGTATCTAACAACCTATAAACCTACTTAGGGGACCTATTTACCTACTTACTTTCAGGGGGGCCTATATACCTACATCCCTACTGGGGGACCTATATATCTACCTACTTACTGGGCTGGCTTATATACCTACCTGCCTACTTTGAGTAGGTAGGGGCTATATACTTTCTTATATACATACCTCCCTGCTATTGGGGACTATATAAACTACATACAGGGGGCAATATATCTGTACCTACTGAGGTGGCCTATATACCTACCTACCAAGGGTACCTATATACCTAGCTACTGACTAATGGACTCTATATACCTACCTAACAGTGCACTACATACCTACCTACTGGAGGGGTCTATACACCTCACTATCTAACGGGCAGCCTATATAGGAACAATGGGTGACTCCCCATCCCCCACAGCAGGCACCCGGCTTTCCCATCATAGGAAAGCAGGTTTCTGTGGGGATAGGGTATCACCATGCTTTTCTATATAAGCCCCATTAGGTAGGAAGGTACATACATAGCCACCCCCCAACCCCAGGAGGTAGGTAAGTATACAGGTGCTGGAAGAAGTCATCATGGCGACCTGGGCCGAATTGTGTACACCTGCTAGTCACATGTGGTGGTGTCATTTGCTCAGGGTCTGGCAGGATTATTTGATCCCTAAGTAGTAATATTATTGGGCCTTGGTATTGTAGAGTTTTCTTTAGTAACAATCATATGTATGGTATATTTGTTCGGATGCGATCCAAGAATTGCATGTCATTTCTTGGATCACATCCGCAAGACGGACCCGACAGCGGCGATCTCTCATGTGACCACCGCTGAGTGTCTGTCATTGCCGGCAGTGATCATCTCCCTGCTAATTGTTAGATGCATCTCTGGGTCTTTTCTGATGAACCCAGAGACGCATCTGAGAAGCTTATGTTCACACGGAATGAAGACGCCGTGTGAACATACCCTATGATGTGATTTATAAGGTATTATGTTATCATACATACAGTAGATTGGTGCTTTTGAAAAAAAATTGTCAGTACTGACCCTCATTACACAGTGACTGCTGAGGTGATGGACAGGATCTATGTGAAATTAGTGATAGGAGAATAAGCTTCTTTTCTCTTTAAAAAGACATGCTGCAGTTCCAATGTGGCGTAAACAAATGCTGTATGAACCCAGCCCTTCCGAGCAAAATGTAACACAGGGGGCCCGGGCCCCGGATGTTTTAGGACCCTAGCAACGCCCCTGCACACATGCATACACACAAACATATATACACACATGCATACACAAATACACATATATACACACACATGCATACAATACATATATACATACACATATGTGTATAAACACGCATATATACATTAAGTACAATTCATATTTATGAAGATTATGTGGTGTTGCCCTTATTATACTATCTAGCACAGGTCTCTACAGTGAGGCTACTCACTCACTTGAGACCTCCCTGGGCACCTGTGGAGGATGAGGATGATGATGATGATACTGCTGCTGCCCCCAAGGCTGAGTTGTTGCATGGTCCAGGACCTGGCAGCAGCACAGCAGGGGGCAGAGCTCCTCACTCACTATCTGCTGCTTCCTGGCTGCCGGGCTCTCGTGCTCAGCGCGGCTGCAGCACAGGAAGTCCTGACAGTCAGGAGCCACAGTGAGTGACAGGCGCCCCCTCCTCTTTTCTAAGTGCCGGCAGCTGGTGCAGTCGCTCTCCCTCCCCCTCCCTGCACTGAGGACCGGCCGTGAGCTGTACGTGTGTTTAGAGGACTCACATACAGCTCAATAGATTGTCGGCGCTGCAGGCACATAGCAGCTGTCTGCAACACGACGGGCTGAGACTCGGGGCACAGGCAGGATTGTTCGGGGCTTGTGCCCCGAATAAACTAGCCTAGCGACGCCCCTGCTTTAGATACAAGCGCCAGGTGTTTCAGGGAACAAGCTGCACAAAGATCGTCAGAGGAAATCTCCCGCTGCAATCCTCTAATAGAGAGAAAAAGTGTATATATATAAAAAAGACGATCGCGCTCTGTTCGCTATATAAGGTACCAACTTAATCACAAGCAGTCACCAAATAATCAAATTCCAAAATATGCAATCCCCATGCAAATAGTATAAAACAGTGTAAAACACACTTGTAATAGTGCAACCACTTCCCCAGAGATTCTCACTGGATGCTCACATCAGCCAGGAACCTCGCACTAATCCAGGTTTCTGTCCACTTCAATCTTCAGTTGGTGGATTTGTCAGAAGTAATATATAAAAAACATACAAACAGTGTGGTGTGTTCACCGCTAATACGCTCTGGCCGGCAGCGTGCGGGATCCACACATACAGGCTAACAGACTAGAGTGACGTCACTAAGGCTGTAGCTAACGAAAGCCGAGCAGGCATACAAGACCTCCGCGTTTCAGAGAATAACGATCTCCTTCATCAGGGGATAATGCCTGGCTTAGTCTGGGCCTTATATCTGTTCCACACCCTGTTTGTTACAGATGATGTTACTTAAAAGACAATCAAGAGTACATTTCCTTAACCTTTAATATATTCTACCTCATAAAACAAAATAATAAATACAATAAATAATGCTGCAATGAAAAACAACAATATGCACATTAATGTGCAAAGGATTAAAACAATCACTGGAATGCTGTCCCCATTTCAAATCCCAAGGGAAAAAAGGAAAAAGAGGGGAGAGAGAAAGAAAGAAAAATTCTCAGTTTTTTTTTTTTTTTTTAAACAAACAACCTTAAAACGCAAATAATTCAATATCTGAATTCAAACCATTTGGTATTTGTGAATTCATATTAAAAATCCACCTTGTTTCTGCTTATCTTACTTATTAGATCACCCTTTCGCCAGTCCAGTTTCACACATCTCGATGCCAAAAAAGACAGTATTTACTAGTGAACTCTGATGTAGAACTTTAAAATGTTTTGATAATGGGTGTCCCAGATAGCCTCTTCTTATATTGTATACAGTACATGCTCCCTCATGCGGGTGGCTAATGATCATGTGGGCAGAACTAAACGATCATTAGCCACCCGCATGAGGGAGCATGTATACAATATAAGAAGAGGCTATCTGGGACTCCCATTATCAAAACACTTTAAGTTCTACATCAAAGTTCACTAGTAAATACTGTCTTTTTTGGCATCGAGATGTGTGAAACGGACTGGCGAAAGGGTGATCTAATAAGTAAGATGTCCAAAGCAGAAACAAGGTGGATTTTTAATTTGAATTCACAAATACCAAATGGTTTGAATTCAGATATTGAATTATTTGCGTTTTAAGGTTGTTTGTTTAAAAAAAAAAAAAAAACTGAGAATTTTTCTTTCTTTCTCTCTCCCCTCTTTTACATTTTTTCCCTTGGGATTTGAAATGGGGACAGCATTCCAGTGATTGTTTTAATCCTTTGCACATTAATGTGCATATTGTTGTTTTTCATTGCAGCATTATTTATTGTATTTACTATTTTGTTTTATGAGGTAGAATATATTAAAGGTTAGGGAAATGTACTCTTGATTGTCTTTTAAGTAACATCATCTGTAACAAACAGGGTGTGGAACAGATATAAGGCCCAGACTAAGCCAGGCATTATACCCTGATGAAGGAGATCGTTATTCTCTGAAACGCGTAGGTCTTGTATGCCTTCTCGGCTTTCGTTAGCTACAGCCTTAGTGTCGTCACTCTAGTCTGTTAGCCTGTATGTGTGGATCCCGCACGCTGCCATCCAGAGCGTATTAGCGGTGAACACACCTCACTGTTTGTATGTTTTTTATATATTATTTCTGACAAATCCACCAACTGAAGATTGAAGTGGACAGAAACCTGGATTAGCGCGAGGTTCCCGGCTGATGCGAGCATCCAGTGAGAATCTCTGGGGAAGTGGTTGCACTATTACAGGTGTGTTTACACTGTTTTATACTATTTGCATGGGGGTTGCATATTTTGGAATTTGATTATTTGGGGACTGCTTGTGATTAAGTTGGCACCTTATACAGCGAACAGAGCGCGATCGTCTTTTATATATATACACTCTGAATCAGAGACTATGACGGCTGTAGATTTGGGAGCAGTGCCACATAGTTGTGGGCATGGACATGGCCCTTCCATGTAGTAATTTGTCATATGACAAGTTTAATGTGTGTTCAATATCAGGCATTGATTTGTAAACAGGGTCCATTGCATATGAGGAGCCGGCTGAGTGACTGATAGCGTTCATTTCACTCAATTAGCTTGGTTCAGGTAAATTAGAGCTACAGAAAACAAAAGGCTCATTAATTACACCACACGGCCCATTTACTACAGGACAGGTCCACACAGTGAGCAGATGTATTAGGTTTTACCAGAGTGAGGATGGATGGTAATGTCCTCTGTGCAGTTTGTGTATCTTTGATGCCGTTGTGAGGCCGTGCCTCTATGTCCATGTGTACGTAGGTTATGTCCACACAATGAGTAGATTTTAGCCATCGTTTTCTGGCGTCGAAAACCTCATCAGACGACACGGTTTTCACTGTATGTTGATTTAGGGTCATGTGACTCGCAGTTTATCATCAGAAACAAGTCCCATTCATTTCTATTTCTACATTTCCTCCCGTTTTCCGCATGGAATATGAACAAAGAATGAATGTTCCAATTTTTTATGTCATAAAAACAACTGTTGAAAATACGCATTTTATGAATTTTAGAGCATATTTTCTATTGATGTCAATGGGGAAGAGACACCTTTGGTTTTATACGAGTGTTCCAAGTCGGAATCTGTGAGGATTCCGACTTGAAATACTCGTCGTGACAGACTGCGATATGTTGCACGTTATTTAGACAAATTTTCTTATGCCCAACAAAAGAAAAGTATATGAGAAGAAAGGATTCGAGCACTTGTACCGATTAGAAGGGGCTAGTTGTGCCAGGAGGAATAAAAAATATATTTCAGTATGCAATATGTTGCACATTATGAAATACATACACTAGGCCTCATTTATCAAAGTAGTAAGATTGTCTTTGTTACCCATAGCAACAAATCAGATCCCATAGCAACCAATCAGAGCTCAGCCTTTAATTTTTCCACAGCAGTAATAAGAAATGAAAGCTGAGCTCTGATTGGTTGCTACGGGCAACGGAGACAGTATTGATAAATGAAGCCCGCTGTGCACTGCTGTGTGATTTATTATAGTCCGTTTTGTGAGCACTCTGTTGTTACCCTCGTCCGTCAAAGGCATTGAATATTGACCCTCATTAATCAAAACTGTCTTTGTGGCCCACAGCAACCAATCAGAGAGTAGCTTTCATTTTCCCAACTGCTCCGTAAAATATGAAAACTGAGCACTGATTGGTTGCTATGGGCTATGATTGGTTGCTAAGGGCAACAAAGACAGTCTTCCTTCTAGACAGTTTTGATAAATGAGGCCCATTAGGGCAGATTCATCAATACGGTATAAGGCTATGTTCACACGGATTCTTTGGGGCGTACATCTGCGCGTACTGTGCGCTGGGCAGCGCGTACTTCTAAAACGCTCTGTGCCAGCTCTCATACACATGTCACTTCTTTCTCCCGGCGCGTAATATGCATCCGGGAAAATGGCAGGTGACCGTAGCTCACAGTTTTGGAAATGTGTCACTTTTCCATCATGATGGTTTATATAGGTGATATAAATGACAGGGTTATGGTTTGGGTTCTCAGTGTATTTTGTTTGTGCATTTTTCACATAACTTTTTTTTTTTGCAGGTATAAGAGCTCCAGTTACAGCGGAAATGCAGCCCATACTATTGACTGCAGAGTTGATCTGGGTCCAAAAAGACCCAGCAGCTCCTGCAGTTACTGAGACTGCCGATGCCGGGCAGCAGGGAGCCTGGAGGATTATGGCTTCTCTGTATGTACTGTGCCGATTGAGTGCTGTGTATACACTGATCAGGAAGGCAGAGGCAGTGATAATTTGTCCCTGCCGCTGACAGTCATCTCTCCACCTTCACAGATGCAGTCTATAGCTGCGCACTCCGCAAGGATATTATGTCGAGTTGAATGATCACTCCCTGGACCTTTGAAAGTCAACAGGTGATCGTCATTGAGTTAAAGTGTGCAACTTCATAACGTCTTAGAAAGCATCAAAACAAAACACAAAGCAGATTCATCACGTTTAAGGAGTTCTTCAAATGGCGTTTTCCCCTTTCCCCAAGGATCCAGTTGCCTCTTTACGACACAGATAGCATAGTTTACAGAGCAATAATAAAAAATTAAGCACTAACGGAAATTTCTTGGACAACATTTTAAGTGAACGTGATCTGTCCGAATTTTTGGGGGATCCATTTCATCTTATTAGTGTCATGGTTGTCATGGTTGTGTTATGAACGATAGCCATGGCGCTTACATGAAATAAGTCGGACAGAAACGCCAGCCTTGTTGTCCATAGCAATCAATTAGAGCACTGTTTTTTGGAGAATGGGGGGTGAGAATGACTTGTTTATTGGAGAAGGTGTCGTCTCTGCCCACTGCCAGGCTACTCACTGTCTACAGGACTGTCTATGGTAGCCAACGGCTGCAAAGATGGATCTGGTAAAGAGGTCCCCTTTATCCCTATCACCTCTGACATAGGGGAGCGGTTTGCAGGTACTACTATTGTATTTCCCTTGGATGTTAAAACCTTCAAAGGTATCTAACTATTCATTAGGATTTATACAGATCCTTGTTCTACTCGGAGAGAGCAATATGACCACTCCTGAGCAAATCGCTGTCTCCTGGGCAGACAGAGATATGCAGGAAAATGGCTGACTGGGATCAAGTGTAACTAGAAAGAGCCCAACCACAGTCCAGGAAGCACCTATTAGTTCTGCTCCATGTGAGGATGCGGCTTACCTCCACGTCTCTGCAAGAGCGGCAGGATCAAGACACGTGGCTCTCTCCTGTAGAATTATGGATCCATGGTAGCCCTTTTTATTTTTTTTTGTACCTATGTAAAATAATGTTGGTGTCTCTTTTAAAGAGATTTTCTATTAGACCTCCACAGAAAACGGACAAAGATGCAGCAATGGTTTCATATGGTTATCACATGTTAACTAAAAATAATAAAGATCAAGACAAATAATACTAAGGGTATGTTCAAGCGGCGTCTTCAAGGCGTATAGCATCGTGCACAGGGTGTTTTATAAGTACGCACTGGCCAGCACATACTTCTAAAATGATATTACACCATTCCAACTTACATCTGTCCCCTAGTTACAAACGGAGACTTATGGGGCATGCTGGCACTTGTAGTTCCATGTTCCACAGCAGATAGTAGCTGTGGAATAACAGGTTCCAACAGTTCCAAATACGCCGTGTGAACATACCCTAACATAGTAAATAGCAAATCTAAAAATAAATAAACCTGTAATAAATACAGTCCAGGTGTAATGTCTTATACTGCTTCTGTGCGGTAATACTGTATACTTTGGTATAGAGGTAGTCCCCGGGTTACGAACCGGATAGGGACTGTAGGTTTGCTCTTAAGTTGAATTTGTATGTAAGTCAAAACAGGTAGATTTATTAAGTGTAACTCCAGCACAAAAGTTTTTTTTTTAGTTTTGGATAGTGCAGGGAAGGGTTTTTACATTTGTTTTGCTACCTGTGCCCCTATTAATAAGATGTCACCTCATTTTCACCTCATGTGCTGCTGTGGTATGCTGGAACTTGTCGTTCCACAGCTACTATCTGTTGTGGAACATGGAAACAAGTGCCAGCATGCCCAATAAGCCTCCGTTTGTAACTAGGGGACAGAAGTAAGTCGGAACAGTGTAAGTCGGGGACTACCTGTATCTGATTATTTCTATAAATAAACACATTTTTGAAAAACCCCAAAATTTGTAACATAAATTCACTTTTCCGGTATCAGCCCATAATTCCATGCAGTGCAGCCTATGCCTGGCCAGTACTTTAAGGCCCCGTTCACACGGCTTATTTGCCGACGGATTGCCGCCGTATTCCGCGCCGGATTTGCGCTTCAATACGGCGCCAATCCGTCGGAGTCATTACGGTAATCCACTGCTCTCATTGAGAACAGTGGAATCCGTCGCTCCTCCCCGCTCGGCAAATCCGCCGCGGGGGGAGAAAGTGACATGCACATTATTTACGGCGCGGACGCGCCGTAAACAATGCATTGTCACTGGGGCCGGGAGCGGCGCCCCCGCCGTGCTCCGGCCCCGCCCCGCCCCGTATTCACGCCGGATTTGTGCGCTCAATACGGCGCACAAATCCGCCGTGAATAAGCCGTGTGAACACGGCCTAAGGGGTTGCCTTCATCTCGAAATCCCCGCTGTAAATGGACGACATGACAATCTGCTGATAATTGCCGCTTCCGCATTGGCTGGGCAGTCATGAGAGAGGAAATGTAGAAGTACATTCCGATCAATGGCTGACCAAGGTAGTACAAAGACAGGCTGAGTCCATCAGAACTTGGGGGGCCCAGAGCACCCATTGCCGAATAGGATCATCAGTATTATAAATGGCGCATAGTAGGTGAGGCTAGGGCCGCCATCAGTGAAGTATTGACACTACTGTTTTCAGGGGTTTTCATCATATTTAAAAAAAAATAAGTGACTGCTGATAAATTGCAAGACAAAAACTGGTAATTGGCAGATGCGTTGGCCGTATGGGGCCCTTAGATTACTGATGGCAGCCCTGACTGAGGCCCAGGTTATAAATCAAAGGTGGGCTGCTTTTCTTTAGTAGGCAGCTTTCTTCTCTGGCTCATAGCAGGGGACCCATATCTATGACAACCAGAGGCACTAATAAGATCAGAAGACAACCCATTCAAAGCTCTCTTAACGCTAAGCCTCTAATTTCACAAATGCGAATACTAACATACAGTCAGCACTACTGCATGTATAGGCAGAACTGAAGGGGAGGGGGAGGTGGCATGAAAAAGCAGGGTGACCGCCTGGCATTGCAATGGCTACCATTAATTTTGAAATTGATCGTTTGTTAGACTGAGATTCCTGTAGAAACTGTTAAATATAATACTAAAATAGAATGTGTCAGGGAGGGACAATTTGTGGATTTTAAAGCTGAATTAGGGTCCGTCTACACGACAAGCATTTCCAGTTGGAAATCCACACGGATTCGGATTTTAAAAACTGTCTGAAACTAACTGTAAAACATCCCCATAGACCTCATTTAAAAATCCGTGTTATAGTCCACATGACTCGGATTTTCTGAGGTTGGATTTCAAAACCGATGTTTAAAAAAAAAAAAAAAACTTAGAACATGCTCAATCTTCTGCCATAGTTCACTCACAAAATGGTAGAAAATTTACTATTGTCAACGCTTAAGCATTTTTGGCCAAAAGTGTGAACTAAGAACCTCAAATTTTTTCATGTATCCTAGTTAGCAGTAATGCTTTTTCCAAATTTCCTATGTCCTTTTTGATAGTTTCCTTAGTCCATAGTGTGCCACTGTTATTTGAATGTCTATATGTATTGCAGCCACACCAGTGCGCATTTGTTTTTTTCAATTTAAGTTTTTTGATGTGCAAAATTCAAGTGTTGTTTCTGACTATATGTAGGGAGGAGTGGCTGCCTCCATTTTGGTTTTTGCACCCCACCCACTTCCTCAGGTTTTAAATCCGTGCAGTGTGGTTTGAAGCAGGTATCTTCGATCCCTGAAGTATGCGGGTCTGAACAGGACCCAATAGAGAGGTAACAATAGCGTAGAACCAACCTGGACTGAGGTCCCGGTGAAGTTGCGGAGGTGGGCTTAAGCATTTTTGGCCAAAAGTGTGAACTAAGAACCTCAAATTTTTTCATGTATCCTAGTTAGCAGTAATGCTTTTTGCAAATTTCCTATGTCCTTTTTGATAGTTTCTTTAGTCCATAGTGTGCCACTGTTATTTGAATTTGAATGACTATTGAAGTCAATGGGACGATATAAGAAATTACAAGAAAGCTTTGTGCGTGTTTTTTGTCGGAGATCCGCCAAAGTCAATAGTGCTCTATGATGAAAAAAACGATTGAAAAACCAAATCCTAAAACCGCATCAAAATCCGACGAAAATAGGCAGTAAAAATTGAAAACAGAGTTAAAAACCCTTAGGTTCATGTGTAAAATACTGTTCAAATGCTCATCGGGTGACGCGATTTTATGATTCAGAATCCGGCAAGCAGAGCAAGGACGAAGGGTGGGCAAAGGTAGGTAACCGCCTAGGGTGCCACTTCATTCAAGACAGAAAACGGATCACAAGGAGCTATGGAGTGGGCTGAATTTTCCATAGAAGGGGTGCTATATGGCTTATTAGCCTAGGGCACCAAAATACCTTGTCCCAGTCCTGCCAGCAAGTAATTTGTCCTATGGACATACCCCGAAAATGGGATGAAAAAGTTGCAGATTTCAGCGGCCGTTTTGCTGCAGGTAAAATCCGAAGCAGTTCACATAAACAGGAGTTAAATCCACTGTGAATCCGTAGCAAAATCTGCATTTTGTCAATCTTGCTTCAGCTTCACCACAGACTTGTGGACCTAATAGAGCTATTTATAGGATAGGTCTGCACATCAGGCCTCTATATGTCTATTGAACGCAGTAGCATGGACATAATTATAGTTATAGCAGCTGCTTTAGGCCCAGTGGTTCAGGAGGCCACTTTGATGCAGGAATATAGTAATAACAAGTTGGCGACTATTCTGCTATCTAGCACTATCACATAGGTTCTCTGATATGTGGCGCTACTATTTATAGATGTAATTATTGCTATATGCTGCTGTTTTAGTTTTCTGTCATTAAAAAAGTAGTCCAATGGAGAAAAATTGATCTAAATTGGGTTGTGGAAAAAAAAAAAAAATGTTACACTTACCTTCATTCTCTGTCCACCAGGCCCTGCTCCTCTTCACCTCCAGATTTTGGTCCCGACACACAGTGCTCCATTCACTAACAATACAGTGCAAGTCTCTCCTTTGTGTCAGGACCAGAACCCTGACAAGAAGAGGAGGGGGATCCAGGAGGTAAGTATAATCTTTTTTTTTTACAGTATTTTTTTCCACAGCCTGACCCCATATAGGATTAACTTTCCTCCACTGGACAACCCCTTTATGTGGCTTGCTCTGTCTTTGCTATAGGGTCCTATGGATGCTAGTTTTGCCCTTGTACAGTAGGAGGGTATATGGACATCATAGAGGGATGTCTACTGCTCAGGATAATCATTTATGACAGGATGGCGAATGAGCTGCCATAAGTAATTTCAGGGCCCCATACAGCTGAAGCATCTGAGCCACTCACCCATTATCAGTTCCTAGCTTGCACCATATAAGTAGGCCCCCTTTTGATCAGGGCCCCTGACTGGAGCACTGCTAGTACTGCCCTGATGGCGCCACTGAATGTATTATATGAGTGACCATTTGTTTGAATGACTGCCATGTCATACTCCATTTCTTCATGGAGCAGCACAGTTTATCTATGTGGTTTAAAGCTTGCAGAGCTGCAGCAATCATCTGATAGGGGAACCGAATACCTGAGTGTAACCGCCAATAGATATCTGGACACAGAGGTCTGTAGTCACTGCAATACTGTAGACTACAACATGAAAGCATGTTCATAACACAATACATAAATCAATAACGGCTATCACCTCTATCAACATCTGTACAGCAGCAGTACAATGACTCAATGCATTTAACAGATGTAGCAGAGCTGAGCCTGCGCTGGTATTCTGCTATGTGTGGTATCACACAGGACTTCTGGTAAACCTGCTCCATCACATCTCTAAATGGATGAGATGAGACCGCTGGGTGACATCATCAGGTTTATAAATAAGGCAGCTATCTGGTGAGTACTGCAATCCAACTGCATTATCCTGATCACTATATATTATTAATACTATTATTATGGCGCAGCAGAGACACACAGAACCCAGGTCTGGTGCTACATATGGTATTAAAGGGAAACTAATCCTAAAGCAGCTTATAAAAATGCAATGCTGTAACACAAAATGCTAATATCAGTCACACATGCTCCTGGAGGTTTGTGAGATAAAGTAGTGATCATGGAAAGTGGCGATTTTCTAGATTTGCCGTCACTAATCCCATTGAAAAATCGTACAGTCTGAAATGGCAGATAACAGGAAACAATAGAATATATTGGACTCTACAGATAAGGGAGATAGGAAAACCTTAAGTTGTAGGTTGTCTTCGCTATCAGATCATGGAAAAGGAATATACAGACTGGCGTACATTTAAACATGAATACATAGACACGGGGCGGACATAGCATTGGTGCAGCTGCACTGGGCCCAGTAGGTGAGGGGGGGTCCGCTGTCATCTTTTTATGGTACAATAGATGACATGTAAGGGACTGAGCTAATGAGCTTCCCGGATAACAATTACTGATGGATTGGCATAGGTGGGTGCTGTATAGTGAAATACTGCCTAACAGAGGGCCTATAGGCACTGCTACATGGGGGACCTTGGCTGTCTTTGTCTACCCTTGTATATATAGTACGGTATTGTGTCACTGCTACCAAAAGCTACCATTTCTTTTTTTTCTAAAAACACGATCATTCAGGTAAAAAGTGTTAGAAATTGAAATATTAGGCCGACAGGGAAAAGCGGCATTAAAACTTGAGTTGGAAATATGTGTAGAACATTAATAACAACAACAATAGCAACAATAACAATCATAATGATAACAATATAATTATAACAGTAACAATTATTATGATAATAATAACAGTTGTAACAGTAACAATAAACAAAGAATTCCATAGTCCATTAACACTAAAGAAATAGAACATATCCCCTCCACAATTACATGCACTGCAGCTCTCCTCAATCTGTCTGAAATTTAATCTACAGCAACCTTTATTAGTACCCATACAGGAATACAATGCCAGAACTACAGTGAACAATGACACATCTGAGACATGAAAGACATGGGGAAGTATTAATGCATATTATGAATACACATTCTTGTTATTCACGGTCTGTAGAAAGCTGGGTACCAACCCTATAGACACTGGCAATGACTACAAGAATAATAATGACACAAATCACAAAGGGATATGACCTGTGGGGATCATATATGGACATCCGGGGGTCAGGTTACATATATTCAGATTATTGATTGTAAAATACATATATACATGGAGCTGGTAGACAATGAGCTCCAGGCTGATATTTGGCATTAGAGTGTTATTTTTTTTTGGCCTCCACCCATATACGGTAGTTTCATTTTGCATTGTAGTAATATATTTATGTTTGTAAGTGTATATACATATACATCCCATATTGTTTCATTTTGCACTGCAGTTTATATACATATACATCCCATATTGTTTCCTTTTGCACTGTAGTTGTATATATCCCATATCGTTTCATTTTGCATTGTAGTAATATATATGTATGTATGTGTATATACATATACATCCCATATTGTTTCATTTTGCACTGTAGTTATATGTATATATATATATATATATATACATCCATATTTGTTCCATTTTGCACTTAGATTATATAAATATATATATTATATATATATATATAATATAATATATATATATATATATATACATCCCATATTGTTTCATTTTGCTCTGTAGTATATATATATATATATATATATATATATATATATATATACATCCCATATTGTTCCATTTTGCACTGTAGTGTTATATATATATATATATATATATATATATATATATATATATATATATTTTATATATAACTACAGTGCAAAATTAAATATGGGATGTATATACACATACATACATATACGGTATATTACTACAATGCAAGATGAATGCCACATATCAGCTGGGTGCTCATTGTCTACCAGCTCCTTTATAATTAGGGTGGAGGAGCTGCACCTGCTGGCGACTACCTTTGTGTCATGCCCCTCTCTGTACGTACCTTGTCTGGGGGAGGGAACTGCAGCTGATTGACATCCAGAGGGGTCATCAATGGGATGGTGTCAAATCCATCTTCGCAGATAGGAGGCTTTGTCCCCTTCTCGCTAAAATTATTGCCCAGCTTCACCATTCTGTTGAACTACTCAGCGCCCCTGCAAAGCAAATCAAAGCATGAAGTCTGAGCAAAGGCAACTCCACCTTCTGTTGCCACCAGGGATGGGTACAATGAATTACAGTAATGAGTAGCCCCCAGATGCTGAACAAAAGCAGTAACTCCAAAGAAGAAGGAGGGGAGGGGTGCTACTTAAAAAACATCCTAGGAGGTTAATGCTACCCCTTCTTGGCTGCTGCGCAAGAGGCGATGCCTCCCTGACCATCATCCCCACCAGGAAATAATGCAGATTGCTACTGATCAATAATGCAAAGCCTTTTTATCATCAGGACAGATTGCAACTGATGGCCTCCTGCATGACACAAGACATTTCCTATTGATTACATGGAGAAGAAGATGCTTTACTCACCACTGGAGGATGAGATGCAATACCTACTGGTCACCTTCTTCTTCTGTAGGGTGGGCACAGGCTGTGGGGGCTTCTCTCTGTGGCTCTAGGCTTATTGAGGGTCTTTGAGTGGACAGCTGCAGATGAGAGCAGGAGCCGGAGACAGGGTGCTGCTGGGCTTGACACTTACTGATAGCTAGATTTGCATGGACCCATGGGTTTGCAGCTTAGAGGCTGCTGCTGAATCCAACACAAAGAAGCCCCCTGGAGGCCACCATCAACTCCTCCTCCCCTCCTCCTCCTGTCCCTCCCTTGTAACTGGTGCAAACCATTGTCCCATCCCCACCACAAGCACCTTCTCGCCAGGTTGTGCTTTGTGCTCTGGGTGTTTAATACTGTGTTTTTTTGTAAAAAAAAAATCAATCGCGCTTAAATCTTTCAGGGTTGTCATCATCCAAGCGTTTGGCTTGTCTTTTGCTTGCTTGCTGGATCTGTATGAAGAGATGGTAAAATCAATAGGTCACTTTAAGGTGTAGGATAAATGGAGGTACTGAAAATTCCTTGCAGATTTTGTCATATGACCAAAGCTGACCATATAGGAGTTTTTTTTTTGTTTTTTTTTGGTCTAGCAATCAATAATTCAGGGATGCAATTTTTCCACAGATAATTTTGTGCACCTCATTGTTTGCTGTTCCTGTGGCTCGTACTGAACTATTTGCCATGCATATAACAAGGTTGTCTACATGGTTCCTCTGCTGAAGGCACGTGGAGCTACAGTATGGGCCTATAGAAGATGTTGTACAATCCAGATGTGTAAGCTGAATATTCTTCCTTGCAGGAACTGGATCCTTTTAAAATAGCTGACACCTTATAGTTGTCATAGTAAAAGGTTCAGGACATAAGAAAATGCTCTTGGGGCACCCAAAAAAAACTATACTCACCTGCTTCTGGTGCCCGGTTCCAGCGATGCCTCTTTCGGGACTTCTGCTATCATTCTACTACTTTGGAATGGTAAGGGTGCTTTCACGCGGTGCGGTTTTGGTGCAGTTTTTTTGGATGCGTTTTTTGTGCAACAATGTATTGCATTAATTGTTGTGCCTTCCTGCACAAAAACCGCACTGTGTGAAAGCATCCTGAGTTGGATAGATTCATGTGACCGCTGTAGCCAATCAGTGGCTGCAGTGGTGACATCCCTGTTTGGAAGAAGAACACAGAAGACTGCAGAGACCAAGCACTGGAACCAGGGAAAGGACAGAATAGTATTGTTTTCCTTATTAGGGCCCAAAGAGCATATTATTTTTATTTAGGAACAACCCCTTTAAACAAATACTTTTCTAAAAAACTGTTCATTCAGACGTAAGCAGTGTGCTGGTGAGCAGATTAGAGCTCTTTTGGGGAAAGCAGCCCTAGTGGAAGGTGCAGGTACAGGTGTAGACCCTGGAGGAGCCTAGTGGTAGAGGAAGGACCTTTCATTGTATGCACTGCATCACTGTGCTGAATGTGAAGAGTCTTATGAAAGTGTTAAAAGGTTAAAGGGGTTGTCTCACTACAAGGATTGCTGCTTTTTATGTTAAAGATCTTGCAAAATCAAGTCACTTTGCAATATGTGTCCATTAACAGTGTCCTACCTATTCGAGATATCCCCTCTTGTATGGGCTGCATCAGCTCCTCAGGTCGCTATAGCTACAGACCTGTTAGATCTCTCATGATAGGATGCCAACACTGGTTGCTATAGCTACAGACCGGACTTCTACTGCAGCCTAGTAGAAGCCAGTAAACATGCCCCTGAATTCAAAAGGAAACCAAGAAAACAGAACTGAGGTAAGATTAATCGATGTAGTGAGACAACCCCTTTAAAGGCATTCTCTCACCAAAATGATAGGCTTTTAACATGTAGGAAAATGCAAATAAAAGACTATTACCAAGAACAATGCTGTTTGATTTTGCTTTGTTTAGGAGATAAAGAAGATTTTATCTACTGCTTTTGTACATAAATTTCTCTAGGTTACTGAACACCTCTCACTGTTCTTTATTTTATCTGATTGCTCCAAGCTGCCATCAGTCAGTCAGCTTGACCATTTTAAGTCATTCTCTGCTGAGTCTTATCTCTAGCACAGAAGCTTTGTTTATCTAAGTAAAAGACAAGTTTTAAGCCTTAGAGCTCTGTAGCTTTGTGCACTACAAATTACAAGGCCTTCTCCCCCCTGCACGGCTTTTCACCCGGTTTTTCAGATGGTTTTCAGTATTGAAAACCGTCTGCAAACCGGTTGAAAACTTTTAACATGGGTCTCTATGGAAAACCCGCGCAGCAGTCTCCACTACACAGGTTTTCCACCCGGCGTTTTTTCAGACTGCTGGCGGCCCGAAAAACTCATAGAACATGTTCATTCTTACGTCCGGTTTTTGGGCGGCAGAAGAACATGTCTATGTGAAGGGGGAGGGCTTTTCTCTGCTAATCGTGGAGAAAAGCCGTCCCCCTGCGGCCGTGTGCACGGCCCGAAAACAGTGCAAATACCAACCGGATAAACCGACCGGTATTTGTCCTGTGCCGTGTAAATGGCCCCTAAATCTCCTGCAGTCATCTCTCTGTAACAGGAATAGCTAGAAACAGAAGAACCGATATGCCAATTACTGCTAAAGACCCACCCACAGTCAGACCAGGAAGTGCGAGTCTGAAACTTCCGGTGGTTCTGTGAAACAGCGTGGTGAGACAACCCCTTTAGAGTAAGAGAGTGTGTGGACAGTCCTTAAGAGGTTTGTGGGAAGTGCTGTAGGTCTGTGTAATGGAGTCAAGGTATGAAGTTTGGTCATCATGGCACAATATTGAAGCACAAAGACTAATGGCCTATATAGTAGCGCCTGGTTGTGAACTGGTTGGAACAGTTCTAAGTAGTGAGCTAGGGCAGTACATAGTTGGCGGGTACTAAAGTGAATCCATGAAGTAGGTTCTGTAGTAACAAGAATAATCTCTCCACTTGACCGCATTAAGAGGAGAGCTGGGGCCCGGGCCGTTCCTATGGACGGGAGAGGCGGGGAGCCGAAGCTCTGCTCATCTGAGGGGAGCGCCTCGCCCGCTCTGTAGGCTCTGACTCTACATGGCCATTGTAAAACGACCGCGCAGAGTCAGTCAGCAGCTGCACACTCGCTGTGCAGCTGCTGGTACGGGGAGGAGGCAGAAAGGATCTTTACCGTCTTGCCTTCTACCCTTTACGTATCAGCGTCGCAGGGGGCGCACAGATTTCACCATGCCCCTGCGTCCGAATCTCTTCGGTTGGCAGCCTTTGACAGCCCAGGAGACCCCTGGGCGCTGCGTGACGGCATGCAGCAGCTCTCGGACCTGGACGTGGGGACCGTGGCGAGGTGAGTATGTTTTTTATTTTATTATCATTAGCAGCAGGGGCTACTGACTATAGGTGCTACTACCTGACTATAGGGGCTACTACAGGGGCTACTACCTGGCTATAGCGGCAATATCTGGCTACAGGGGCTACTACAGGGGCTACTACCTGACTATAAGGACTATTACCTGGCTATAGAGACTACTACAGGGGCTACTACCTGACTATAGGGGCTATTACCTAGCTATAGGGGCTACTACAGGGGCTACTACCTGACTATAGGGGCTATTACCTGGCTATAGGGACTACTACAGGGGCTACTACCTGACTATAGGGACTACTACAGGGGCTACTACCTGGCTATAGGGGATATTACCTGGCTATAGGGGCTACCAAAGAGGCTTCTACCTGACTATAGGGGCTATTACCTGGCTATAGGGTTTACTACAGGGGCTACTTCCTGGATATAGGGGCTAATGCAGGGAATATTATCTGGCTACTGGGGGCTACTCCCTAACTACAGAGGGCTACTACAGGGGCTACTACATGGCTTTAGGGGATACTACATGGCTACAGGGGGCTACTACAGCAACTACTATCTGGCTACAGGGGGCTACTACCTGGCTATAGGGGCTACTACATGGCTACAGGGGACATACTACCTGGCTACAGGGGGCTACTATCTGGCTACCGGGGACATATTACATGGCTACCATATGAGGTGCTATAGATGGGGAGTTTATATAGAGATAGGAATTGGTAGAGAAGTGCTGATAAAGTGAGGAGTCTAAGATGTTTGTTCATGGCGGTCTGGAACAGATGGAGAAGAAAAGACAGACAGACAACAACTCTTCAGTGACGTCTCCTGTAAGTCCCTGGATGTAACTTTACTGTAATCACTTACATGTCTGCAGAACTTGTGTACAACTGGTATCCACCACTGTATGTGTGTTGGTAATATTGGTTGTAGTATAATGGTTTGTATTCAGTAATGGGATGGTGTATTATTCAGTCACCATATGGTGGTGATACGTGGTCATGGTGTGGTGGTATTATTCGGTCACTATATGGTGGTGATACGTGGTCACGGTGTTGTGGTATTATTCGGTAGCTATGTGCTGGAGATATGTGGTCTTAGTAGGACATTGGTACTATTAGCCTGGGATTCTGGTTTTGTGTCGCTGTGTTATTTGGTAACTGTATAACTCTTAATTAGTAGTTTTATACGTAGCACATTGTGTTTAAAGCTTGTTGTGGCGCATTATGTTACGGGTGGGGAGGGGAGAAGAAATTTCTTCACCCAACCCTGAGTGCAGTTTAGCCTATGAATGGCGCTGTCTGGGGCCAGGACTTAGCGAGGTCTGGTGGTGTCAGTAAAGGGAAATGACTTACTCGGCAGTGTTTTGCCAGGTAAATATGTTGGGGTCAGAGGCCTTAAAGGCGTTTTCTCACCATGCAGTTTCATTGAGCCATAGGCAGCTTCAGACTCATGCTTCCTGGTCAGGCTGTGGGTAGTTCTATAGCAGTGACTGACAGCTCTGCTGTTCCTAGGTATCCCTGTTACAATGAAATGGGTGTTGGAGATTTATAAACTGGTCAAACAGCATCTCACGGATAACAGAGAGATATGAGGAGAGGTGGTCAATAACCAAGAGAAACATGTGTGCTCTATGAGGAGACAAAATCTTCTTTATCTCCTGAACAAAGCAAAATCAAAACAGCAATGTATTTGGTAGAAGTCTTCATTTACCTTTCCCTACATGTTAAAAGCTAATCATTGTGGTAAGAAAACCCCTTTAATAGCAGTGTATGAACCAAAGGGGAAGTTGCCAGATCTGCAAAAGGAAGGAAGAAACATCAGTGGACCTTTGTAAAGACACTCAGGCCTGAGATGGTCATATGAAGAGTACCTAACATGATTTTTATGGTGTGAAAATGATCTTGTACTTATTAATGTTGTATTTTTTATGAAAAAAAGGGTAAATAAGAGCCTCCATATTGAATGTAACCTTTTGTGCCTCTGTTGCATACCTGTCAACTCATCCTGAGAGTTTGCAGCAAACTGGGATGTAAAAAAGCTGATGTTTATACAACCCCCACCCCAATAGGGTGTTCCGGGCCACTATCAAGCAGGTTGGGGTTTTAATGGGGGTGGAGTTAAAATCCAAGAAATACAAAGTTTGGCAAGTATTGTAACCATCAAGATAGCTGTGCCACAAGAGTGTTGCGTAAACCTAATTTGTCTGAATTACAATGGTCTGCAACTGTCCTTTTTTTAAAGTGGAACTACACAAGTGAGTAAACCCTATGTTACAAATCCATAAACCAGCCATGTCACAGAGGCCTTAGTGAGGTTAATATCAAAATTACAAGGCAGAACATCATCTATACATACAGTGCCTTGTGAAAGTATTCGGCCCCCTTGAACTTTTCAACATTTGGCCACATTTCCGGCTTCAAACTTAAAGATATAAAAAAAAATTTTGGTGAAGAATCAAAAACAAGTGGGACCCAATTGTGAAGTGGAACGAAATTTATTGGATATTTTAAACTTTTGTAAAAAAAATAAAAAAACTGAAAAATGGGGCGAGCAATATTATTTGGCCCCTTTACTTTCAGTGCAGCAAACTCACTCCAGAAGTTCAGTGAGGATCTCTGAATGATCCAATGTTGTCCTAAATGACTGATGATGATAAATATAATCCACCTGTGTGTAATCAAGTCTCCGTATAAATGCACCTGCTCTGTGATAGTCTCAGGGTTCTGTTTAAAGCGCAGAGAGCATCATGAAGACCAAGGAACACACCAGGCAGGTCCATGATACTGTTGTGGAGAAGTTTAAAGCCGGATTTGGATACAAAAAGATTTCCCAAACTTTAAACATCCCAAGGAGCACTGTGCAAGCGATCATATTGAAATGGAAGGAGTATCAGACCACAGCAAATCTATCAAGACCTGGCCGTCCCTCTAAACTTTCATCTCAAACAAGAAGACTGATCAGAGATGCAGCCAAGAGGCCCATGATCACTGTGGATGAACTGCAGAGATCTACAGCTGAGGTGGGAGAGTCTTCCATAGGACAACAATCAGTCGTACACTCCACAAATCTGGCCTTTATGGAAGAGTGGCAAGAAGAAGCCATTTCTCAAAGGTATCCATAAAAAGTCTCGTTTAAAGTTTGCCACAAGCCGCCTGGAAGACACCAAACATGTGGAAGAAGGGGCCGCCTGGGAGACACCAAACATGTGGAAGAAGGGGCTCTGCTCAGATGAAACCAAAATCAAACTTTTTGGCCACAATGCAAAACGATATGTTTGGCGTAAAAGCAACACAGCTCATCCCCCTGAACACACCATCCCCACTGTCAAACATGGTGGTGGCAGCATCATGGTTTGGGCTTTTTTTCAGCAGGGACAGGAAAGATGATTAAAATTGATGGGAAGATGGATGGAGCCAAATACAGGACCATTCTGGAAGAAAACCTGTTGGAGTCTGCAAAAGACCTGAGACTGGGACGGAGATTTATCTTCCAACAAGACAATGATCCCAAACATAAAGCAAAATCTACAATGGAAAAGTTCACAAATAACCGTCTCCAGGTGTTAGAATGGCCAAGTCACAGTCCAGACCTGAATCCAATCGAGAATCTGTGGAAAGAGCTGAAAACTGCTGTTCACAAACGCTCTCCATCCAACCTCACTGAGCTCCAGCTGCTCACAAACGCTCTCCATCCAACCTCACTGAGCTCCAGCTGCTCACAAACGCTCTCCATCCAACCTCACTGAGCTCCAGCTGCTCACAAACGCTCTCCATCCAACCTCACTGAGCTCCAGTTGTTCACAAACGCTCTCCATCCAACCTCACTGAGCTCCAGCTGCTCACAAACTCTCTCCATCCAACCTCACTGAGCTCCAGTTGTTCACAAACGCTCTCCATCCAACTCACTGAGCTCCAGCTGCTCACAAACGCTCTCCATCCAACCTCACTGAGCTCCAGCTGTTCACAAACGCTCTCCATCCAACCTCACTGAGCTCCAGCTGCTCACAAACGCCCTCCATCCAACCTCACTGAGCTCCAGCTGTTCACAAACACTCTCCATCCAACCTCACTGAGCTCCAGTTGTTCACAAACACTCTACCTCCAACCTCACTGTGGTCCAGCTGCTCAAAAACGCTCTCCATCCAACCTCACTGAGCTCCAGCTGTTCACAAACGCTCTCCATCCAACCTCACTGAGCTCCAGCTGCTCGCAAACGCTCTCTATCCAAGATCACTGAGCTCCAGCTGCTCACAAACGCTCTCCATCCAACCTCACAGAGCTCTAGCTGCTCACAAACGCTCTCTATCCAAGATCACTGAGCTCCAGCTGCGTCAAGGAAGAGTGGGCAAGAATTTCAGTCTCTCGATGTGCAAAACTGATAGAGACCTACCCCAAGCGACTTGCAGCAGTAATCGCAGCAAAAGGTGGCGCTACAAAGTATTAACTTAAGGGGCCGAATAATATTGCACGCCCCACTTTTCGGTTTTTTATTGTTTACAAAAGTTTAAAATAAACAATAAATTTGGTTCCACTTCACAATTGTGTCCCACTTGTTAATTCTTCACCAAAAAAATTAAAATTTTTATATCTTTGTTTGAAGCCTGAAATGTGGCAAAAGGTTGAAAAGTTCAAGGGGGCCAAATACTTTCACAAGGCACTGTATAAGGAATTTGGCTTATCAGGTGAATACAGTGATTCCATTTACAATATTCATATATAGACATGTATGATTTTTGCCGCCCAGACTCCATTTTTTTTAATGCATTAGTAGCGTAGAATACGCCTGAATCTATGAACCTGTTCTACTGTGAGTCATAGATTTAGCGGTTTCTAGCTACAAAGCGACACTTCTGGCTCAGGTAACCTACTTTTAAAGTGCTCTACCTGTTTCAGCAGTAATGCGCCTGGATTTGCCATACTAAAGCTATAAATGTGTAGCTTCATATGGTTGTGGTGCGACACGCCTCCAGCACGCCCCCGATCTCATCCGCATTACAAAGTGCTCTGGGCGCTCTGTAATATGCCTAATTTTGCAGTGCGCCTCATTAAAAATATAGCGAACGGGGCTGCACTAGTTTTCGGACAGAAAAGATGCCGGACTTCTGGTGCAGCCCCGTACATACGTGTCGCCCTTAATCTATACATGATCTAATAGTATGGAACAAAATTACAATAACAAACATCAGTATAATCAAATATAATATCCTACATAAAAAAATAACCAGATATAATAATTATGATAATTGGTAACTATAAACAATAACTTGATAGATTGAATTCCATTCCTATATGTGTTGTTCTATGTGTTCTGTGGTTTCTTTTATATAAAGTAACCATTATGCAGTGACAAATCAGTCACATAGTCTATACCATTGGCCTCTAATGGGCTCTGTTGGGTTTTACTAAGCTGTCACTGTCTTGAAGGATAAAATATTGCTGCATGCAATGCTATCTTTCCCATTAATCAAGAGAAAAATACACCTAACTTTCAGCTCTTTCCTATAGGCCTTTATTTATATGCAAAATACTACGTGAGGTGGAAAAGGTGATAAAATCCTCATACAGCGACATGGTGCTCATTCTGAGATAAATTTAATTATCCACTGCACACCCTTTCAGATATCAAACAAGCAGAGGCGTAACTTCAAGCTCTTGGGCCCTAGTGCAAAAAATGAAATAGTGGCCCCCAGCTACCATGCGCCATTAACAATACTGGTGTCTTTCTATGTGGCAGGAGGGCTTTTGGGCCCCCTCAGGCTGCAGGGCCCAATAGCGACTGCTACCATTGCACCCCTTATAGCTACGCCTCTGCAAACAAGTTTGGGCAGTAGAATGAACCCTGAGTGATGCTTAGTGTGGAATCGTGGAGTTGCGGCTATATCATTGCGGTTTACAAGGGGGCTGGTCTGGGGACACTGTGTACCCTTGAAAGTTTTCTTTAATTCTGCCTCTTAAACCTCCAATTTCGGGCTTTGTTTGTGCTCACATTGATATTATTGACTTTCCGTCAGGGATTCTAGCATTTTGTGTAGCAGGAAAAGTGAAGTTTGCTGTGCTATTTGTGCCATTACAAAAAATCCAAGAACCCAACGAAAACCTAATACTAAAAATAAACCAGTGATGGCATCATTGAAGGAAAGTCATGATGTTAGCTTTAGCTATTTTGTCCAGTACAATAAGAGAAACCTAGACAGCCAATTATAAATTAACTCCTTCACCACCGCCCACCATCTTATGATGTCAGGCATTTCAGGTCGTTCACCTGCAGCGACGTCTTTTGGCGTCGCAGCAGACATCGGAGTTTTCGGCGCCCGATGCCGCAGCACTACACAGCCCTGATTCCAGCGCAGCTCCTGCACGCACCGGGAACGGGGGAAACCTCCGCTCCCCGGTGCTTTAACCCTTTGATTGCCACGGATCGTCACTGCAGCGCAATCAAAGGGTTTCCCTGCTCTGTCGGGTGATCGGAACACCTGGTGACCTGACATAGCCCAGGGAACGGCTGCACAGTCAGCCCTGGGGACCTAGAGTAGCCCCAGAGCTGTCTGTGTAACAAGCCAGTGATCAGGGCAGACTGTGAGCTGCCCTGATCACTGCCTGTGTCAGTCTGACACAGATTTTAATAAGTGTAAAAAAAAAAAGTAACAGTTCTCCCTTCATGGGATTTTAAAAAAAAAGTAAAAAAACATAAGTTTAAAAAAATAAAATAAAAAATAATAAAATAAAAGTAAATACTTAATAAAAAATAATTGTGCATACATTACACACACAAAAAAACCTACACATATTAGGTATCCACACGTCCGTAATAACCTGTAGAATTAATCTAACAAGTTATTAAGTTTGAAATGTGAATAGTGTAAAAAAATAAAAAAAAACCAAAAAATGTAAAACAAATTCTGCAATTATTTATAAGTGAACTTAAACTATTCCCCCATAAAGTACAATTTGTCTCGAATAAAACGTGGCCTCGTACAACTGCGTCATTGAAAAAATAAAAAAGTTACAACTGTTGAAACGCAAGGAGGCAAAAACTAAAAAAATCTTCTGGTCATTAACTACTTTTCGGGTGTCCGGCTTAAGGGGTTAAAGGGATCTGTTCTATTTTCTGACAACAGTGTGAATATAACCCTAGTGATGTTTTGTGATATTCTCCTATAATTCAGGCTCTGCTCACTCTGCATCTCGCAGTGTCTGAGGTATTTGACAGGGGGATTTTTTAGGAAATACCACTGTGACACTGTCATATTCACACGTGGACACAACCGTCGGTGCCCTATCGTTAAAGAAAGGAAAACCCACAATGGTCACTGAAATAACTATAACTAAACTGACAAAATTAACTTAATATTTATTGAAAGTCAACAAATTGAAGGGGTTTTGCCACGATCTAATGTTGACGTGGGATCCTCCAAAATGGGTATTTAATCACTTTTCTAAATATATGTCATCAAAAAAAGTCTCTGAGAGCTACAGCTTTCTTTCCATGCCCTTAGTTACCTGACAGTTTACATTAGACACGACCAGGAGCTGATCTGGCCAGGCTTGCTCTGTCTGCACTTCTTATCTGATGACAGGGAACATGAAGGAACTTGCAAGGGACTGTGGAGAAATATCCTGTCTTTTGTATAGATAAACCACTGGTTATAATGTAATTATCTGTGTAAACATTGTAGACGCTCCCTGGCACTGCTTGTCTCTGCTCAGACTCACTCTCTCTCCCCTGAGACTCAGCATGCTGAGTTAATTTTGTCTCCTGATCAGATAACAGGTAAGGAACTGACTTCTTGGCAAAACCGCTTTAAAATTAGGCATTGCATTTGAATTATGGTTCAACCAGAAAAAAAACCCACTAAGGCCATGTCTACACAGCAATTTGAAAATGCCATCCAAACTCTGATAGCATTTTCAAATTGCTGGTCCGTGCCGCCGTCTTTTTGGTCTAATTTTGGATACCCAGTAGCCCAGTACATTGGGGCTGTGGGAATCCGATGTTGTGCCATCAGAATATACCACATGTTCTATATTCTGCTGGATGGTTTTCGGTTTAGGAAAACCTCAGTAAAAAAATCTGTGCTGTGTATATTTGTTCTATTCTATTTATTCTATTTAAGGCTACACAGCACTGGCTATGGTAGTTTTTTTCAGCGGGTTCAAAATTCTGAATCCGCTGAAAAACCGACCGAAATCCTGTGCTTTGTAGACCAAACCGAATAACGCTGGCCTGGACAAAAATGATGGTGATTAAATAATTTTACTATAGAACCATGATAAACTAAGGTGTCATGAAATAAGCATCACAGGTGTTTTCAAACTTGTAATCAGTCATTTTTCCTTTTTAAAGGGTGAAAAGTAGTCACTGTGCTGTTTGGTATCATTGTATGTATCACACTGAACATGGACCAAAGGACGCTAAGGAGAAACAAAATTAGACACATAAGTTGCTCAAAGTTCTTGTTACTACAGGTACACATATTGTTCAGAAGTTTAAGGTCTGTTGTGACTGTAAACAACCACCCTGGACATGGATGCAAGAGGAAAATGCGCGAGAAGTTGGAGGGATGAATAGTTTGAATGGTAACTAGAGATGGGCGAATTTCTCAAATTCGATTCGGTCACTTCGACGAATTTTCCGACAAAATTAGTTTCGTTCCAAATTACTTCGGCATGAATCGCATTAAAAAGCAGCTATTTCCAGGCTGCACAGAGCTTGCAGGGTGCTGTAAAAACGTTTGCCATGCTTAAATATGCCGAGGGAGCTTGGTTTGGTCTTCTTTACAATGTTGTGTTTTAGTATGACATGCAGAGGGACTGCCGCCGCTCTTTAGAATCGCTTCACTAAAAAATTTTCCCGGGCACTTAAGAGGGCAAAACTGACCAAAAAACTGAAGCGGGAATGTAGCCTGATAAAGTCATGGCAGCGACAGCTGGAAAAAAACAAGCTGAGGGCTCAGGTGGCAACATCAGTGACAGGGGTGTGGAGGGGCGGCGGCAGGCCACGCAGCATGAGGTCAGGCAGTGGCACAATGACATTCTGGAGGTGGCAAAACAGGAGGAAGCCACAGAGTGGCACAATGACTGAGAGCGGAGGTCACGGCGGCAGCAGCATGAGGTCAGGCAGTGGCACAATGACACAGTGTGTAGGTCACGGCAGCAGCCACAGCAGCAGCATGAGGTCAGACAGTGGCACAATGACACAGTGTGGAGGACACGGCAGCAGCCACAGCAGCAGCATGAGGTCAGAGAGTGGCACAATGACACAGTGTGGAGGACATGGCAGCAGCCACAGCAGCAGCATGAGGTCATAGAGTTGCACAATGACAGAGTGTGGAGGTGGGTTTGGCAATACCAGTCCTGGTAAAGATGGTGGTAGGCAGATGGAGAAACTGGCAGCAGATGTGTGGCATCAGGCGGGTGGCGGCATCAGAATAGTGGCTGAGGCAGGTTAGAAATGATGCTAAGGGATTGGTGTGTGGAAATCCTGGCCGATCCACGCATGTTCATCTTGACAAAGGTCGTCGTTCCACATTTCCCCTGGACAAAACGGGTTCTCCTTGGGGTAACGATGGCCCCCGCCTCACTGAATAAACCCCCTCTGATGCCACATTACTGGCCGGGAGGACAGCTTCTCCACTGCAAACTCGGCCAAGTTGCGGCCACACATCCAGTTTGGCTGCCCAGTAGTCCAGCGGATCTTCTAACTGAGGTGGCAGATTGCTGTCCAAGTAGGCCAAAAACCTTTTTGGTTCGGGGGACTGCTCCAGGTCCTGCTGTTTGGCTGCTGCTGCTGGGTGACTGCCTCCTCACTGGGGGGGGTTGGAAGGAAGGCTGCTCTTTCAGTGACTCCAGACTTGGTTACTGCTGATGAAGCTGGAAATTTCCCTCTTTCCCCCAGAACCCCGGGGGGCAGTAGAACGTGAGGGGCGTGAGGAACCCCCCCCCGGTCAAAACCTGTCAGAGGGGGGATTTTTACCGCACAGGGGCAGCGGCAAGGGGTTACGGAGGATTTCCCTATAGTATTTATTTTGTTTTCCCTTTTCAATAGCGGGGAAAAAGGGGCTCCCTTTTTGGACCGGTACGAGGGGCCCAATTGGGGTGGAGAGCCAGAAGTCATCCCTCTCCCCAGATGCTGACTTTTCGGCTGTCACTAGCCAGGCAAATCAGAAAGCTGCGGGGCCATCTTGCAAAAAGTGATCCGGGGGGCCCCCCTGCCTCCATCTCCACTGTATACTGCCACGGTGCTTGGGGGTCACTCCCTCTTCTTCCTCTTTCTCCATCCACCTCCTCCAGCTGCTCCTGTTTTTCCTCCTGTCTTGCCCACCGGGGTTTAGAAAATCCACTCAAAAAACCAGACAAGGCTTCGCCCCAAATGTCCCCCCTCCTCCTCCTCCCCCTTTTTCAGTCCCCACCGGACTCATGGGGCCACGGTTTTAGTCGCCACGTCTCCAGTCCCCTGCCAAGACAGTTTTTTTCAGCATCTGTTCCGGGAAACAAAAAGCGTGGAATGACGTTTTTTTCATCCTGTACCCCTACGACTGACAAAAAAAGGGCCTCCTCAAAATGGCCCCCAACAAAGGGGGAAAGGGTCAGGGCTTGAGCGGGCCACTGGTTTGACATCAAATTTTACCCAGGGGAGTACTTTTTGTCGCCTGGATCATAAAAAAAACCCGTTAAGGCCCTTTTCCCTCTGTTCAAAAAAGTGGGTTTTTCCAAAACATGTGCAGGCTGGAAACCCACCGGGGGGGGAAAAAATTTCGCATAACAGAGTGTTTTGGGGGAGCCCTTTTTTCTCCCCGCTGCAACTCGAGGAGGGATTTTCCCTGGCTTTGTACGAATGGATAAAGGCAGCACATTTTCCCGGGCCTTTTTCCAAATGTTCTAAGATCGGGGGAAAGACTTGGGAAACCCTTTTTCAAAACCAGATTGAACATGTAAACCTTTGCAGGGCGCATGGACCACCCCTCCTCGGGTGCAGCGGGGAACACCTTTGTTCCCCCCCCATTTCCGCCCACCAGGGTTTTCCCTTTTTTGGGCATTTGGGCCCCGGGGAGAAAGCCACACATCGATTTTTGCTGCTTGATGCGGAGCAGTTCCCCCCCCCTGTGTGACTTCGTTGGGCCGGGGGCAACCCGGGTTTGTAAAAACTGCTTTACACCCCCCTGTCCCCTACACATTTTGGAAATGAGGAGCAGTTTTTGGGAGGCTGAGATGGGGTTTGGTTTGGGTGGGGAGGAGGCAAAATTTGGGGCCAGGTGCAGAAAGTTTGACCCGGGGGAGGAAAAAGGGCACGTCTCCTGTCAAAGTTTTTGTGTGTGCCGGGGCGGGAAAGAAACTTTTAAACCCAGTGGGCCGAAAGGAAAAGAAACGGGCCCCCTGACCGTAGTTACAGCTCCAGACTCCGCGCGGCCGTGAAACCTTTGGAAAAAAACGAAACCAAAAGGGGATCACCCCCCCTTTCTGTTTTATTTATGAAGTGCTGGGTACTGCCCTTTTTGGGAAAAAAAATTTAGGGCTTTAACTCCCCCCTCCGGTTTCGCAAAAAAACCAAAATTATTTCCTCTAAAAACGGTGCAAAAATTCCCCCTTTTTGGAAAAGGGGGAAGGGATTTCCAGAAAACCAAAAAACTTGGGCAGGAAGCACGGTCAGCTGCTGAAACCTTTGGGGGTTGGTTGGACGCTTTACTGTTGTCTCTTTGCAATCGCCTCGTTGGGGAAAAGACTGGGTGGGGCCCTGAGGAGCAGGAGCATCTGGGGGCCGGGAGATGAAGTCAAAGAGAAACAGCCCCTTCTGCCCAAAATTTGGGGGAGCCTTTACTGGCTGCAATGGCCCTGCGTGCCACGGGCGCCCGGGTGCTTTTGTGCCGGCCCGGGAGGATTTGGGCCACCAAAAATCTGAGCCCGTTTCCCCCCAGGCCACCCGGGTGGTTTACCCCTGCATGGTTGGGCGGAGGGCCGAGGTGCCAACGTTAGCTCCCTGGGCCCCGCTTTACTTTCCCCCAAAATTCTACTTTTACCCCATATTCGGCCCCTCCCGGGTTTTCTTTGCCCAAAAAAAATGCCACACCGCCGAAAAATTATCGGGGTTTTTAAACCCCCAAACGCTCCGAACTGAGGACTAAAATGCCGCACAAATGGGATCGCTGGAAAAAAACCCGTGCTGCTAAATTTTTTTGGACCGCGAAGCGGGTTTTTTACCCCGTGGCCCCCTTGGGTCCCCGACCCCCACACTGCGGTATCCCTGCTGACTCCCCCCCAAAAAAACCCACCCACTTGGGCTGCGCCCGCTGCCTGACCCCGCAAAGCTACGCCCCTTCTCCCCGACGATGATGAAGCCCCGCCCCCACCCGGGTTCCCCAAATGCGGGCGGCTAAAATAACATCTATTTGTTTTCAAACGTCACTGGGTGTCCTCATCACCCCTTCTTGGGATGCCCCCAGGGTGGGCCCCTCACAACATGACCTCCCCCTGCCACTCTTCAACATCTATACTTTGCCGCCTACTGCAAGAAGCAGGCGATATTGGCCCCAATTTCTTCACTGCCAAGTTAGCTGCTGACTGCCCTCCTCAATTGTTCACCTCGCTATATAGTGGCGCTGAGCCCAGACCACATAGTAATCTCTGGCTGAGGGAACCGGATGGAACAGAGGCGGGCTGAGGACAGGTGAGGGCCGCTGCCCCGGGGCCATGCCAACTAATGGTTTTGTGTTTTGGGGTTTTCCCCACCGACTCTTGGCTGGGGTTGTCAGATGTCATCTGGGGGGAAAAGGGGGTGAAGTAGTCAACCAATCAAGAACCCTTGGGTTGCGAACAAAAATTACGGCCGCTAGATGACAGCGGCAGGTGTGGCCTCACCGCGTGACCCCTGCTGCGACGTCCCCTTGCTGTGCTGCGACCCTGGGCCTGTTCCAGGAATGTTTGTGCCACTGCCACTCGCAGGTGCAGAGCCTGCCACCTCTCTGTCTGACATACTGTTTGTTCTAAAATGTACAGACACTGTTTGATGATGATATCTGTATATGATAAAATATACACCCTGTTTTTGACTCCAAATAAACCCCAAAGTAAACAAGTTTGGGGTAACCCTGGATTAAATTGCGCTCCACAAATGGCCGGGAAAAAATTTACTTGTATGTGTCGTTTAAAAACACTGTGTATTTTTATTGAATAGAAAAGCGCAAACAGGCTTAATTAACCTTCGGATATAAATTTTAGGCTACAGGAAAAAATGTATATATTTTGGGCGTTGAAAAAGACGGTTTTATTTTTGTCAGCACACCAGCAAAAAAAACATTTAAATTTAAACCCCCTGGATGAAAAATTGCGCCAAAGAATTGAGCCGCACAAACTAGTAGCTTTGTAGCGTGTTACAATTACGTGTTTTCTACGCCACGCAACAAGAGATACAGTTGTAATTAACCTTTGCTTGTGAATTAGGCTACAGGAAAAATTTATAAATTTTGCCGTTGAAAAAGACGGTTTCTTGGGGTCAGCACACCAGCAAAACAACGCTTAATTAACCCCCGGATGTAAATTGGGGCCAAAGAATTGAGCAGCCAAAAATGAAGTGGTATTTGTATTGTAAAAAAAGCTGTTTCTTTAAATGAATACAACAGGAACTGGCTTAGATCCCCCTTGGATATTGAATGTATATGCAGCTGCCCGTGGACGCACATGGATTTCAGATCTAATACCCCAAAAAATTAGAAATAGAACATTAAGAGAACAGTCTCTGAGACAAGCTGAGACACCTCACAGAAATCGCTATATAAAAATCAGTTCTTCAGTAAACAATCAGCGGGCAGCACCCTTTCCCCGATCAGTACAGTGAGAGGAGTGTGAGCTCCCGGCGTCGCGCCCGGACTTATATAGTGCGGTGACGTCACAGAATCCCGCCGGTCTCTGATTGGCTTCACCTCTGCACATGTCATGCAGGCTATGCCCTTCTTCCTCCCAGAGTGCTTTGCCCCATGTAACACCATGTGCTCGCAGCCATTTTATCAATCAAAAACACACTTCGTTCACCCGAAGTACCCCAAAGTTCGACTTCGTTCCGAACCGAAGTTTTCCTGAAATTCTAAACGAATTCCACTTCGTTAGAATCGATTCGCCCATCTCTAATGGTAACCAAAGAGCCTAGAACAACTTCTTAAGAGATTAAAGGTGAACTCCAAGATAAAGGTGCTACATTCGCCCCATGCATTGCCATTTCTGCTAATTTGGACTTAATAGTAGACGATTGAGGAGGGAGCCACTGTTGAAAGCAAATCATAAAAAAAGCAAGCCTGGAATTTGCCATATTGCATATTGACAATCCACAAAACTTCTAAGAGAATGTCTTTTGGACAGCTGAGACAAAACTGGAGCTTTTTACGGGTCACATCAGCTTTATATTCTGGCACAAACATTAAGCATACAAAGAACATTGTACCTACTGTAAAACATGGAGGAGGCTAAGTTATGTTTTGGGGCTGATGTGCTGCATCTGGATCTGTCTAGAATCTGTGCAGGGTGCCATGAAATCTCAAGGCAAAAAGCTTGGTCTAAGTCACAGGTCATGGATCCTCCAACAGAATAAAGACCCAAAACACACAACTAAGAGTGGTTATTCTGAAGTGGCGTCTACCAGCCCTGATCTAAATCCTATTGAACATTTGTGGAAAGAGTTGACATAAGCAGACTGGAGAAGGCACCTTCACACCTGAGACAACTGGATAGAGCAGTTTGCTCCTGAGGAGTGACCCAAAATACCTGAGGATAGTGTTGAGTGAACAGTAAAAAGCTCTAGTCGGATAAGAACCTTCAACTTTTGTGAGTTCAGTTTGAAGTTCTATTCGAACTTCGAACCCCATTAAAGTCAATGGGAGAAGATATTCTGGTTAATTTTTATACGGTTAATTTTTATACCTATACAGGCGAGGAGAAGCTGGAATTACCATCCATAACAGAAAACTGGATACGTGGAACAACTTAGTGAAGAAAATATGGCTCTATTAGTGAAAGCAAGGGTACTGCTTTCTAAAATACTTAATTCCTTTCAATGGCTAACTGAAAAGATGAGGACAGCTTGCAAGCAGGGGCATAGCTATAGCAGGTGCAGTGGGGCCCTGCATCCTAAGGGGTCCCAAAAGTCCCTTTGACACATAGGAGATTTGGAGACAGTGTGTTATACAATTACTGAACCCCCAAAACGGCAAAAACTGAACTTTTGGGCACAGAGTATGATTTAGCAAAGCCAACACTCTGTATAATATAAATCCATGTATTTTGAGAGTTAGGTGTTATGTGAGCCTGCAAATGTCGCCAAGTAACAGCTTCTGGGTGTGGGAAAGATGCAGCCAGCAATACCAAAATCCCTAACTATTGATGTAGATGTAGATTGGAGTCGGGAAGAAATTTGTCCCTAAAATGAGGACAATTGGCTTATACCTCATTGGGGTTTTTTGCCTTCCTCTGGATCAACACCTTAGCATAGCAGGCTGAAGTAAGTAAGAGCAGTCTGTACAGTACAGAGAGTGAGCTGAAAATGGCGTTCACAAGGCAATACAGTGAAATATATAAAACATGGTCATGTGATTTTAGCAGCCAATGAGAGCCCTAAACTTCAGCGATAAAGTTTTTGACTTTTCTGTGTGCTCTGCACTGATTGGATGGCCGTCAAAAATGCAGAAAAGTGATTGGATGGCTGGCAAAAGTGCAGAAAGCTGCTGAAAACGAAACTGAAAATGGCGTGTCGAACTAGAACTTTTCTTCGAATAAACAGTAAAATGTTCGGTTTGGTGCGAGTTCTAAAAATTGGAGAAGTTCTACTAGAATTTAACTTTTCTGGAACAGTTCGATCAACACTACCTGTGGACTTTGCCTCAGAAGGTTGTGCAACAAAATATTAATATTGGAAACAGAATCTTCAATGTAAATGTGAACCTAGCCGAAGGCTATGTCTACACAGCACAGGTTTTTTGTCGGATATACACCGAATTCAATATATAGAATCCGCCGAAAATCCGACTGTAACCAGTGTTCATAGACCGCAGTAGAAAATCTGTACTGTTCTCTACACAGCACAGATTTTTTACTGAGGCTTTCTAAGCCTAGGGCCACACAGCATAGGACAGCATTCGGTTTTAGTTTTTACCATCAGTACGTACAATTGAAAGTACAGGAAACCGATGGCAAACCGTGGGACTCTGGCAGAATATGCAATATTAACGCAGTTGTTAGACACCCGTGTTGTATAGATTGCAGCACATGTTTTTCATTGCTCTATATGCAGCACAGGGTAGCGGCGGATTCTCGGCGGATTCAAAATACTGAAACTGCTGAAAATCCAATGGTATTCCTGTGCTGTGTAGACTTAGCCCTAGGGTTTGTCCCCACAGCACGCACTTGCGACCTGTCTTTCAGACGGTTTTCGGTTTTGAAAACCGTCTGAAAAACCGGCCGCAAACTTTTCAATGGACTGGTATGGAAAACCCGTGAAGCAGTCCCCACTGCACGGGTTTTCCACCCGGCGGTTTTACAGACCGCCGGCCGCCCGAAAAACATAGAACATGTTTATTCTTCCGTCCGGTTTTCGGACGGAAGATGAATATGTCTGAGAAGAGGGAGGGCTTTTCTCAGCTAACCGCGGAGAAAAGCCGTCCCCCTGCGGCCGTGTGCACGGCACGAAAACAGTGCAAATGCCAGTCAGATAAACCGACCAGTATTTGTCCTGTGCCGTGTGAACGGCCCCTTAGGACAACTATTGTTTGTATAAAGATAAATTTGTATCTCATACTTTGCATCTATATGTAGTCTGTAGGAAGAAAGCAATGTTAAAATAAGTCAGTGTAGACAAATATTTTACAAATAACAGACACCTATGTTTGGCTATGTCTGCACAATACAGGCTTTTGGTCGGATTTTCGGCCCCACAGACAGCAGTAAAAAATCTGTGCTGTAGTCTACACAGCACGGATTTTTTCTGGTCAGTTTTGAAATCTGCCGGTTTTAAAACCTGTCAGATCTTCCGCTGCATTCCCGTACATTCTATGTAAAGGGCCAACGGCAAATCCAAAAAACCACCATGGTTTTTAGCGCAAACCCGCGGTAAAAACCGCAGACGGGCAATGTTAAAATGCCATCGGATTTTGGACGGTGTTTTAACATCACTGTATAGACAAAGCCTCTGGCTCTGTACTCACGACAAGGATTTCTAGACTGACTCCACGCTGATGCCGTCATGAAAGTCTTGTTTAAAACAGAAGGAAAATGATTCCCATTGATGTCAATAGAAAATATGCATTATAGTTCATACAAAGTTTATTTTTATTGTGCAGTTTTCAAAACTGACTTGTGGTAAGAAAAAAAAAAAAAGCTTTGAGCATGCTCATTGTTTGGTGATATTCCATGCGGAAAACATGTGGAAATTTACTATTGATGTCAATGGAGTATAGCACATGTGGTTTTTTCCTGGATCCGCATCCAAAACCATAGGCCTGACTTGAACTGTAAACTGTGTGTAAAACCAATTCTCAGAAATGACACTAAGGGAGACATGTATGGAACTAGGTGGATAGAAGTGCATTTTCTCATCTATTTTTCAGTGTATGAAAGTGATTATTGTGCGTTCATAAATGGAGTCTAACGTTCATAGCGCTTCACCTGTGTGTTTGGCGCATAACGAAACTTTGGCGCATTAGTAATGAGCCAAACATGTATAAAGACTATAGATATGCAGGAAATAAGAGAAGTCATTAGAATAGCGTGTCGGCGAATAGAAACTATGGTACTGATCCTGCTTGGAGGACCACAGGTCCCAGCAATACCTGTGCTGTGCTGGCTCTTGCTCTATGCAGAATAAAGGGTGAGAGCAGCAAAAATAAATTTCAAACTTAATGTAGTAAAACTTAAAAACTAAAAATCTGAGCATCATCATCAGTGGGTTATTTAATGTAGATTCTTTTAATTTTAAATACATTTTATAGGAGATATTTTTATATTTTTGGGATATTATATATTTTATTATTTTTGTATAATAACATTTTTATTAAATTAAAATAATTTAATATTATATAGTTTGATAATTACCATTATCATTTTATTGCACTGGTGTAAGTTGAGAAATAAAGGACATTTTTTGCCCTAATGTCAAATCTAGCTTCACTTCGACTCCTCAGGCTCAGACAGACCACATTGAAATAGGTCTGCCTGTCCGAGCACTAATGCGCCTAGTTTTCCCAAACCACATTCATATATGTGTCTAATAATACGAGTGTGGTGCGACATCCCCAGACCACCCCCTTATGTTAGGCGCATTAGAAAGTGTCAAGTCTTACGAACAATGCGCCTACACATTCATTAGGTGCATTAGACATTGTAACTGGCTCACTTTGGTGCATTTGACGCTAGAATAGGGTGAAAATCCCGATCATACATGTCTCCCTAAATCTACAGTACTCAATTGCAAAAACCACAACTCGAAGCTCAAATTTGACTCTGTTGTGTGAACCTCTCCTCAATGAATGCTTGGAAAAGGTTTTGTTAAACCAAAACATTGCACCTTATTATTGGATTAAAATAAAAGAGGAAGCCTTTGTGGAGACGCTGACGGGTGACTATGTTCTCTTTTTGAGGACAACTGTAAATGAGAAAGTTTGTCCTTGCATCTAATGCTTCACGGTGCTGAGCTCACATGGGAGACTCTTGTTGTAGCAGCAATGCACAGCAACAAATCCCAGATGTGCCAACAAACTGATCCTATGTGTCCTTATAAACATGAGCAGTAATGGCTACATAACATGCAATGCTGTGCAATGGCTGAGGGAGCCTGACACTGTGGCCCTTAGGAAGTCTGGTGTCATACCCAGGTCCACACAATGCAGCCGTCATATACTGACGCAACTGTTTTTTTTCTAATATTCGGTCAAAGTAAATCAAAGTGATAGTGACACAATATTGTACAACACTGCCACAAAGGGGTGCAAGCGGTGTGTATACCTGTACCGTAACCATTGACCATGCTTAAAATATCTTATGTAATCAAAATTCTCAAGTCAGCAAAGATGAACATAATAATTGAAGGGAGGATATATAGCAAGCTGACAATACAGTATTTATCAAACCCGAATGTAAAACCTAATGGCTTGGAAATTTAGTCGAACTGTTGAAAATCCAGCACGACCCCAAAGTAGATTGGATAAAACCATAAAAAAATGTATTTCTATATGAACAATAAAAGCCAAAAAGATCAATGCACACATAGTCTCAGTGGCACGGAGCGGTAGTACAGAGAAACTAGGTGCAATACGCTTGTAAATGTAGCCACATCCCATTAAATATTATAATACTAAAAAATCTAAATTGAAATTAAACAAGTATACTCTTCCCACCGGTATAAAAAAGATACATGAATATATCTACACTTGTCAGAACTCAAAATGCATATTCCTGCCAACTGTTCTTTGATAAACCAATCTGTGAATCTAAAGGCTTCATGTTATATTCTGTTTGCTAAAGGTGTTAATGCAATAAAAACATTCCAAATCCAAAATAATTTGAATGTTTATTGAATTTTAAAGAGAACCTGTGACATCTCCTGACAAGTCTGTGTTAGTAAATCATTGTGTTCCCTGTGAAATAACAATCCTGGAGCCTCTTCTCTTATATCTCTGTGTTGTGCTGCTCCTCTGTTATTCCTCCTAGAAATTTATCACTGAATTTGCCAAATGGGTGTTACCATTCCAGTATACACCGACTCTATCAGCACTGACTGGACAATGTCAGACTGTGCATTGGTAACGCCCAGCTGATGCAGTAGTACATTTGTAGAAGGAATTACAGAAGAACAGCACAACACACAAGCAAGCAGCCATGTTTTACTTATTCTGAACAATCTGTTATATGTATTAAGTGACATATCTTGTATCAGGTATCCTACCCCTATGCTTTTATGATGAGAGGAGAATCTTCAAACGTATATATGAAAACTGGGGGAACATGCATAAAGCAGACCTGTCAGCTGAATATCCCCAATGTACAGGTACAGGTCTGTACTACTAGTAGGCAAAACAACACCAAACATTAACTTGGATAAGGGAACACTTAAAGAATACATCATTACAAGTTTACTGCATTCACTCATTTACAGGTTGCAGTGTATACATGTGTGTGTATATATATATATATATATATATATATTTATTTTTTATTCAGTTTATACGGATGAAGCAAAGTTCAGCTTGACTGTAATGCATTAAAGGGGTTGTCTCACTACATTGACTCATCTCACCTCAGTTCTGTTTTCTTGGTTTCATTTTGAATTCAGAGGCGTGTTTACTGGCTTCCACTAGGCTGCAGTAGAAGCCAGGTCTGTAGTTATAGCAACCAGTGATGACAGCCTATCAGGAGAGAGAGAACAGGTCTGTAGCTATAGCGACCTGAGGAGCTGAGGCAGTCCATTAAAGAGGGGATATCTAGGAATAGGTAGGACACTGTTAATGGACACATATTACAAAGTGACTTGTTTTTGCAAGATCTTTAACATAAAAAGCAATCCTTGTAGTGAGACCACCACTGAAAGGGTTGCGATAACTTTCTGTGTCATAGTATCATAGCATGTTAATTGTCAAGTTCAGTTTTGCTACTTCTGAATAGCGCTGTTATATTCCATAGTGCTATACAGAGATTGTCATTATCCACATTGCTCCCTGTCTCCATTAAAGCTCACAATCTAAATTCCAGAATAACCTTTTTTGGAGTGTGGGGGAACCACAGTACCTTTAGAAAACTCGCACAAACATAGGGAGAACATACAAACTCCATCCAGATGTTGTCCATGGTAGGATTTAAAGCCAGGAGTCCAATGCTGCAAGGCAACAGTGCTAACATACACACACACACACACACACACATACATACACACCATCAGCCAAAGAGTGTGGAGGAGAATGGAGGGGCTGCAGGCACATGACATTTCCCCAGACCAAGTCTCCCATAGGAAGGTCCCCAATTAGATATGTAGGTAGGTAGGTAGGTAGTGCTACTGATAGGTAAGTCATCAGGTACTGTAGGTAGGCTGCCAAGGCTGTAGGTGGCTAGAAAAGTTTGTAAGTCCCCAGGAAGTCAGGGACCTAAGTAGGTAGTCAGGGCCCCAATCTTTAATACTGACCTCTTCAATTGGAATAGTAAAAATAAAACCTGCAGCCTGTAACCTACAAAACTAATTGGTGGGGCAGGGAGCTGATGGAATCTGATTAGCAGTTATATAAGAGTTCGGGGATTCAGCAAATGTACTCTAGATTTCTGAATCATTCCTTATACCCCCTTATGCTCCTGTTGCCCCTGGGCAACTACCTAGCGTGCCCAATGGATGGCTGCAGCTACAGATAGGAGGGAGCCTGTCATGTACTAGTCAGTTCAGTTCTGAGTTTAGTTCAGGAGTTCCATAGTTAAGATCCAGCACCTGGGAATCATTCCTTACACTAGCCGGCAGTGTAGTAGACAGGATACAGGCTTAACATCTACCTGGTGGCTCACGGGAGGAAGATAGAGTAATGAAAGTTGAAAAAGCAAGAGACAGATAGTTGGGAGTGAGTGCAGCAAGAGTGAAGAGGATTAGGATACCCTGAGTATTAGGATAGCCTGGGGAACCATCTTGGTAGAGTGGAAGAGAAAGCTGAGGACAATAAGGCCTGAGTAGCCAGCTCTTGGAGTATATAATAAGGATAATACCAGTGAGTGGAACTGCGTCCCTACAGGTGCAGAGCTATGGGAGAGAATAAGAATAAAGGGTTCAAGGAGTGTCCTGAGAATTGCCAGGGAGGCAATTGTAGATGGAAAGAAGTGTAAAAACCCCACTGAGTATTTGTCTGCCTGTCAAAAGTGTTGAACCTGCTAAAAAACCTATGAGCAAAGTTCGCAGACCCCAAGCTGAGAGTCTCTGTGGTTATTCCAGCACCGATGTACTACACTTCCCAGCCATCTCACCCCGGCCTTACACCCGCACACACCCGCACACCCCCTTAACCCAGGTGCTTTATCTGCTTGACACATGGGATCTGCACCCATCATCATCTACCTCCTCCTGGGTGCACCTTACAACTCTTTGGCCAATTCTCAGCCCCCATATTTGCAGCCAATGCCGTTCCGCTATAGAGGTTCTGCACAAATTCTTGTCATTCAATAGTGAAGGGGATGGCGCTGACCAGTTGCCTTCTATACAGGGGGCACATTACATCTGCATGGACACCATTGCTTCCAGCTATTGAAAGTGATTGTACTCAGGGCTGGTGTCAGTACTAGGCTAGGCTCACACCTGCGTTGGAGATTCAGCTGCAGATTCAGTAAAGAATTACAGAAAAAATAGCCTTACATGCAGCGCTATTTTTGATGTTTAAATTACACCATGACAAAAACCTGATGGATCCCATTGTATTCAATGGGGTCCGTCAGGCACTTTTGTTGTCCATCATGGAACAGATCCAACGGCACCTCTGCAATGGAAGCTCTGAATAGAACCTCCAACACAGAGGTGATCCTAGCCTAACCCATACTTGCCAACTTATGAAAGTGGAAAAGTGGGAGATTCCGAGGGGCGGTGTGCTACGTGCTTCAAAAAGATTTGCATGGCCACGCCCATCTTGTTGGTGTGCCATGCCCCTTGGAAAAAGCCACCCCCACTCCACCTAACTGCATAACAGCTCTGGAAAAAAGCCAGGTAGTGCCCCCTATAGCCAGGAAGTGCACTCTATAGCCAGGCAGTGCCCCCTTGTAGCCAGGTAGTGCCCCCTTGTAGCCAGGTAGTGCCCCCTTGTAGCCAGATAGTGCCCCCTTGTAGCAGATAGTGCCCCCACCCCCCCGCGCGGCCGCTTCACCCGCCTGTAGGAACGGCCCGGCGGCGCCAGAGTAGCGCACTAGCGCTACTCTGGTGCCGCGGTCATTTAAAGAACCCCCGCTGCCTGTTGGCGGCGGGAGGTTCGCCGACTTTGCCGGGGTGTGACCCCTATTAGCGGGAACCCCCCGCCAAAAGCATAAGAGTTGGTATGTATGGCCTAACCATGCCCAATGCTTGTAAAGCCAAGTCTGTCACTGTGGCTCCTTGGCCTTACTGTACTTGTACATCCTACAACATGTGCCCTTGTCATAAGAGGTGCAAGCATCTGCATTGTGAGAAAACTCTCCATCCATGACCGGATTTAGAGCACAAATATGATAATGCTAATGAGCACACACATTGCATTGGTATGGCACCCTGGCATACTACTACACTGAACATAGCACTTCCATTCTTTAACACAATGGAAAAGACACATTTTCTCATGAACCCTGTAATTACCGATTTGTAGAGGCTCAGTCAGCCGTGATACTGTTGAGGCAGGGAAAGGGGTGAAGATGAAAGCCTCAGAGGCTCCCAGCACACCAGGTGTTAAATCCACATAACACCAGCAGTGCGCAGCATTGGAAACCTGTCTAAGCTATTTGTGCATTCAGCTGGCATTGTGCAGACGTCAAATGGATTTGTATGCACCCTCCCCCCATCATCCACTCACCAACATACTATATTGATGGAAGCAGAATGCAACACACAATATAAGATAAGTAGACCAGCCGTGCAGCGAATCACTCACTGAAATGTAATGATGCGGGCAGCTGGGGGGGAAATAAAATCAAGTACTCAGGCTGGGTCCAACCAGGCTATTTCTGTGGTTTTCCTCTGGTACAAAATTATACACAGACTGTTGATAAGGCAAAGCCATGGGTAAAATGCAGACAATCCCTTTAACTTGGCTTTGTATTCACAAATGTATGCAGTCATATAGGTAATATCAGGTGTCAAACAACAGAAGATGTATGGAGACCAGCTTGTGGCAAATATACAGGGACATATGTATGAAAACTGTCTAGGACTAAGACTTTCTTTGTTGCCCATAGCAACCAATCAGAGCCCATAGCAACCAATCAGAGCGCCCCTTTATAGTGCTCTGAAAAAAAGGAAAGGGGAGCTCTGATTGGTCGCTATGGGTAATAAAGAAAGTCTTACACTTAGTTTTCATACATGAGGCCCATAAACTGTATCCAGAAAACAATACAGGTAGTCCCCGACTTACATCGTTCCGACTTACATCCGTCCCCTAGTTACAAACGGAGACTTTTGGGGCATGGCTGGGCTTGCTGACATCACACACTAAGTCACTCCCCATAATAACCAAGTGGCAGCATGCCATATCAGCACGGGAGATACAGAAATTGAGGTGAAATCTTCTAAACAGGGGCACAAATAGCAAAACAAACGTAAAAACTGTTCCCTGCACTATCCAAAACAAAAAAAAACCATTTTGCTGGAGTTAAATTTAATAAATATACCTGTTCCGACTTACATACAAATTCAACTTAAGAACAACCCTACAGTCCCTATCCTGTTTGTAACCCGGGGACTGCCTGTATTTGGTTTTACACATCCAAAAAACTTTTTTTTAAAAAAATGAGCATAGGTGCACACTGGTGTGGCAGCATCATACATACACATTCCAATATCAGTAGCACACTATCAACTAGAGAAACTATCAAATGGCATATAGGAATTTTTGAAAAAGCATTTCTGCAACTTAGGATACATTGACAATTTTTGAGGTTCTTAGTTCACATTTTTTTTAATCAAAACTGCTACACCAGTGTGCACCTATGCTCATTTTTTTCAAAAAGGTTTTTGGATGTGCAAAGCCAAATATTGTTTTCTAGCTTGTGTATGGAGTTGTGGCTGCCTCCTCGTTGGTTTTCTGCACTCCACCCACCTTCACAGGTTTTTAAATCAATGCAGTGTACCTAGTAGCTGGAGCCTTCACTCCCTGAAGTATGGAGGTCTGAACAGGCCCTAGATAGAGGTAACGTCAGTGTAGGGTCCCACCTGTATTGAGGTCCCCTCGAAGATTGGGAGGTGGGATTAAGCAGTTTTGATCAAAAATGTGAACTAAGAACCTTAAAAAATGTTCATGTATCCTAGATAGCAGAAATGCTTTTTCAAAAATTCCTATGTGCCTTTTGATAGTTTTTTAGTTGATAGTGTGCCGCTGATTTTGGAATGTGTACATAAATTCCAGACCCATATAGAAAAAAAAAAAATAGGGCCCCCGGCAATAAGCAAAGTAATGTCAACTGATTGCCATTTTTACTTTTTCTTAGAAGTTCAAAATCTTCTATCTTTAGTGCGTTAGATATTGCTTTTAGGTGCACAGTATTGCCAGTAAATTTTGTTAACTGCAGCTATATACAGGATTTCTCACTGCTGCCATGGAGTCATGTGACCTCCCCTTTTCAGTTACTAAATCACAGTGTGTGAGCTAGAAATAAATCTAACCATGCATTCCTTTGCGAGGTTCAAAGTCAGTCTTATAAGAATGCATAAAAACAAAGACAGACTTCCTGTTAGCATCAAATGCAGTGTGGTTATCTGACCTAACAGAGACTGTTGCATCAGCTAGAAATCCTGTATACAGCTGCAGGTAGGCAGGTACCGGCACTACAGTGTACCAAAAGCAACTTCTATTGAACAAAGGGGGGGGGGGGGACAAATTATCTGTTTCTTGGTGTTCTAGGCTAGGAAAGAAAACACCTCGAAAATGAGGAGCCGGAACCACTTTGCCATCTCTTAAAACAGGGACCTTAAGGAATGTCTCCACGGCACGGGTTTTCGGCTGGTTTTTCAGCCGGTTTGCGGTTTTTCAGACCGCCTGAAAAACCGGCCGAAAATGAGCACAATTGTGCTCTATGGAAAACCCGTGCAGCTGTCCCCACTGCACAGGTTTTCCGCCCGGCAGTTTTTCCACCCGCGGGCCGCTCAAAAAACATTGAGCATGTTCATTCTTCCATCCGGTTTCCGGACGGAATATGAACACCTCAATGGGAGGGGGGACGGCTTTTCTCCGCTCATCGCGGAGAAAAGCCGTCCCCCCGAGACCGTGGGGACAGCCGTAAAACCGGACAAATACCAGCCGGGTAAACCGACACTTTATATTTGGTCCACTGCCGTGGTTGATCGCACCCTTATGCAGACAATAATTCTGTTTGAATCAGATACAACAATTTGGAATAGTTGAGGTTACAGGTTTAAAGCCAGCTTCATCAATGTTGCAATAGAAAATGGCAACACATAACATATATTTGGCACCCCCCCCTCCCCTCTCAACAGTAACAGACACAATATCTTCCATAACCAATGTTTAGCCAATGGGTTCTAGCTAGAACAGTACTGCCCACATCACCCCAATAAAAGTAATATTTCCCTCTCTGACACCTCTTGACAGTTCATATGTAGTGTATCCTTCAGTAAGGGATGATGAGGAGCATAGTAGAAAACACCTGTAAAAGTAAATGGTGTATGAAATCTATATTCAAACACTGGATACAGCAGCACATAGCTGCCACTGAAACCCATACAAACATTGATCTAGTGGAACCTAGGCCAGGGCCCTTTTAATTAATGTGGATGGAGCCCAGGCCTGATTGTATGGCGGCTTTGCCTCACATAGAGCTATTAGAGTAGGGGCCCATCTGATAAGGCCACCTTGTCCCGGTAGGTGGGAAAACGCAAATTGATCAAATTGTGCACTAAAAGCCTTATGTATAAAGGATGGCAGTAATGCATTTTCTATATTCCCCTAGTTCAGTGTTTGTATGGGTTTTTAGTCCTGGCTGTATGCTGCTGTACTTGCTGTTTGAGAATTTACTTTCTACAACAATGTGCACTAGAGTACAGGCAGTCCCCGGGTTACAAACGGCATAGGGACTGTAGGTTTGTTCTTAAGTTAAAATTGTATGTAGGTCGGAACAGGTATATTTATTAAATGTAACGCCAGGACAAACATTTTTTTTTTAGTTTTGGATAGTGCAGGGAAGGGTTTTTACATTTGCTTTGCTGTCTGTGCCCTTTTTTAGAAGATTTCACCTAACCTTCTGTATCTCATGTGCTGCTGTGGCATGCTGGCACTTGGTTATCATGGGGCGTGACTCAGTGTTGAATGTCAGCCACGCCCCATAAATCTCCGTTTGTAACTAGGGGACGTATGTAAGTCGGAACGATGTAAGTCGGGGAATGCCTGTATATACAAATTAAATATGGAGGTGTGAGCTGTGTGTTTATCTTGGATTGTATATGAAATCTGTGCTCCGATTCTCAGGCAGGATTCAAGCGATTTTGAAAATGCAAAATACATCTAGAAAAACGTATTGTAAGAATGAGGTTATCATTTATAGTTACTGTAGGCTATTATCAAGGTTGACTGAAAAGGTGAAATACCGGTAGCTTCATCCTTAGTGCAAGATAATCAATCTGCCCTTGTTTAAGATTCATGGTTGTCTTCTTGCCTCTGCACCAGTTCTCCCTATACTGTGGTGGTTTAGTGCTGTCATGGGGACACTAGATCTCATAGCAACCAATCGGAATCCAAATTTTATTTCATAGGTGCAATTAGAAATAAACGGAGAGGTTTAAATATTTGCTATGAAGCCCAGAATTCTTGGTGTAACGACGAACTGATAGAGTACAGTGTAATGAATAACCGAAGTTGGGAGGTGGATCTACTTGTGGATTTTTCATAGAACCACGCTAGAGATTGGACTCTTAGGATACCCTTGGGTTTGCACCATTTTAGAGAAATTTAGACTTCACTGCAGGTTGCCATCCCCAACATAGTATCCCAGTGTGACAGCTGACCTCCAGGCGCAGTGCCGGAGACGCAGTAGGGCCCGAAAATCTGTGGTTTGAGGCCGGTAGAGTCCTCTCCTGGTCACAGTCAACCCAATGGTAAGGGCAGGCAGCGGACCTATGTGGAGTCCGGAAACAAGTTGATATGAAACACACCTGGGAATGGGTACACCAGAAACTGCTCGAAAACAATGATCAGGTCCCATGGTGGGGAAGGAGTCCCTTTTAAAGGAGTTTTGCCACAAAGTAAAATTGACATGGGAAGCTTGCAAATTAAATTATACGCATTTTTTTTTTTTTTTTAAACTTATGTTTATTCGGTTTCTCATGAACTTCACAATACATTAATTACAAAATGCGTACATTGTTCACGATGAAAAGTAAAGACAGTATGGTGTCTGCGGCAAGAGCGGCGCGTATTCGCTCGGGTTTCAAGCCGACCAAGGCCAGAATAGATGATCGTTCTCCCTAAAGAGGACGAATGTCTCTGTGAAGTCCAGACGAGAAACCAATTTTCTATTTTCAAACACTTAAAACATATAAACACAACAACGAAGAATATAAACATCACAAAAATCTAAGGACAATACCCGGACAGAACCAACATGAGACAACAAAGGAAGAGAAGAGAGAGAGAGAAAAAAAAAAGGGGGGGGCAGGAGGGAAGTAGACGGGATGTAGGGAGGTTCACCCCCTCAATGGGGCACTAAGCCCGGTTAAAACAGTGCAAGGTGCCGTTTTAATTTGACCTCGGGGTGCTCCCCCAAGAAGTACAGGCAATTCAACCAGAGGCTATAAGTGATTAAGGTTAGGATTGCATGGAAATCACGGTGTCGTCTCGGGGAGATGCAAACGACCTAGAGATCCCGTTAAAACGCCCTCAAGGTACCACCTGGAAAACCTAAAAGGGAGAACCAGAGACTTAATGTCTTCAGGAGACATGAAGGCTTCTATGAAGGGTTTCCAAGTGGTGAAGAACTTTTCAGTTAAGGTTAATTTAGCCTTTTCCACTTCCATCCTCTCGAGGCTTAGATACGTCCTGACCAATCGCAGGACCTCTCCCACACCTGGCATTGAGGACTCCAGCCAATTGTTTAAAATGCAGCGTTTCACTGCAGAAGAA